>JBCFXI010000187.1:0-70148 GCA_038496175.1 Ampulex compressa | reverse complement strand
GGCATGAATGGAGCCGCGCGGAAAATGGCGGCAGTCACGCGAGCCGCGAGGACCGCGAGAGGCGCTCCTTCACCGCGGGCTTTTCTGAAAGCCAGAGCCGTTTCGCAACGCTCCGCGCCGGGTACGGCCGATCAACGTGTGTTTACCTCGGGCGAAGGAGGAAACGCGTTTTTCAATAACCGCAGGGTAGCTCGCACTCGCCCCGCGCCGCGGCCAGGCGTTCAAATTACGGACTCCAGGCCACGGGCGCCAATGCGGGCCCCGCTTCTTTCTCCCCCCCCCCCCCCCCCGGTGCTGGGAACGGGAACGGGCAATGGCGGTACACTTAATAGCCCAGAAAATTTAGAAAATCGCCGGAGTCATGCAACGACGATTGTATTTCCAGCTTTTACTCTTGGCAGCGGGCGATACGTCGCGTGAGAATGCCGAGGCGGGAAACCTGCGCGAGCGAGTTTCGCATCGGGATGGGGATTGTTCCGCGGATCCGCTATCCCGGTGTATCTGCATGCGCGCCGAGCGTCGGTGAGGAAAATCGAAGTGGGGAAAAGGAGGGAAAGTGAAGGAATCCATTTGAGGGTTTGGATACCGGAACAGAATGATGGCAGATCTCGGAAATGCGCGGTCTTGAGTCCGTGCGATTTGCTTGGGAAATGACTGGCGGGTTGTTTTGAGTGCGTCGCTGGTTACGGCCTTGGTCGAGCGTTGCTTGTGCAAAGACCTGGTCGGCGAAATAAAGGAGCTGTACTTTCACGCTTAACGCTCGCGTTTCGAATATGGTGAGGCTATGTTTTTGTGTTAATGATTTGCAAGTTTGGTCGATGAACTCTATATGGGGAGATACGAACAATTATGTTACGATTGTATTTTTTGCATCGTATTCTGTTGCACGATACTGACTAGTCTATGGTTTTAAATCGATTTGAAATAAAATTACTATGATAAATAACTTTGGCAATCGTTGCGAAAAATTGAGTAAAGAAACGAATATTATAACTTGCATTTGCTTCCAATTTTTCATTATTCCGAAGCAAAACGCGATTTGCATTATATCCGTCCAGAAAGCGTCGACTGGATCAACGCGAAGGAAAAGAAACTAGAGTCATTTTGCCGCTCAACGCAGGATGAGCTGTCTCCTGGTTCGAGCTAATCTTCTTCGTTTACGACGCGTTGGAATTCACAACAGGTCTGCGTGTTTCTTAGTATCGGCTACTTACTCGTGGAAAAAAATCGAGCGAAGTACTCGTTCCACGGGAAGACTGATTACGACTCGAAAGGCTGAGGTAGAATATTTTTTTAGCCGCTACTTCGACTATTTTCAAATCGTTTCGTGCATCGCTTTTTAATTATTCCCACTACAGTGGTAGAGACCGAGGCTCCGAGCACGAAACATTTTATCGAGTCCTTAAAGCTCGTATCCCATATTTCTGAATCTGCTCTTACACGAATGTAAGCCTCAAACTTATCATCGCGCAAAATGATAATAAGAGTACTCAAAGGATTCTTAATATTCACATCAAACTCCATTCTAAAGCTTCAAAGTAAAGTCCATTCTCACAGTTACCCCAACCATATTCGCTACAAAAAATAAGCCTTCCTCCAATTATCCTATACACTCCAAAATACTCATCTCAAGAATTCCTCCCAAATTCCCACGATATCGTCCAGTATACTATCCTAAAAACCATCCTTTAAAACAACCACCCCCTTCTCATTAACCCAAAGCCTCCTAAGAAAGAAAAAAACCTCCTAGTCTTCCCCCCGGAATATCCAAGCAAACCCCAAAAACCATCCTCCCAGACCATCACCAAATACCTCACTCCGAAATCCAAAAGAAATCCACTTTTCCGCGCATAAGCGCCAATACCAAGAGTAGCAAAATCGTACTCCCAGGGGTGCGTTCTTCCGTCACCGTATTCGCACATTTCGTTCGCGACGTCCATTAAGCCCTCGTTTGCAGGTGCCCCGGGGGGGTTGGCGGTGCTCGATATTTCACGAAGAACGCATCTTCGGTCATTGTCCGCGCGCGTCCGTCCGCCGCTTGCCAGGCGGTCCCGCGGTGCCCCTGGGGTCCTCGAGCAGAAGTTCCCGCTCGAAATTGGGCAGCGCTCGCGGGCCGGAAGCGCGCGGAATTGCAGCTCGGCCAATGGAGGAGGCGCGCGAGGGACGCGTCCGGCTGCGAGTGGCCTGGCGGAAAATGGGCCGCGTCACGCGATAACGCCTTTTCCATCGGGCCACGGCGGGGCCGCCTCGAGTAATTTGCAAGATGTCGCCGTTTCCTTCGCGCGACAGCTGTCCCTCGTGCTGTCGCCGATCGACGAGGCCAACGAAGATGCATCGGCGCCTGTATTCTCGGCCTGGCCTCTTCCGCCTCCCAAGGGCCACGGTCTCCTGGACAAAGACGCGCTCCCCGCCCCCTTTGTGTATCTCGGACGCCACGAAATGACGCCTCGAAGATTCGTTTTGGTGCAGGATTTTCCACGGTGCGAAGGATTTTCGACGCTCTGGAAATTGTCGCTGGCGCAACGTGGTGGTTGATTTTATAGGTAGGGCAGTGGTGAAAGGCTGCTGGCTTAATCCTCCTGCTGGAATCGATCGTGAAATTGAACGTGCAGAGGGATGGAGGTTGAGGTTTTATGCCGTTGATGTTGTTGTTGTGAGTATTTTTGGGGGATCAGCCGGTAAGAGTCCGTGATTGGTATTGGTATTGGTTGGTAGAGATATTCTTAGACTGAGGGATTCTACATGGGCGTAAGGCGCACTTTTGTCCCTATGAGTCTGCGTGCAGCTTGTGAGAAACTGATCGCTGTAGTGAATAGACGCGTAATAGTGTGATGGATTGAAACATTTTCATAGACGATATATATATCTGTATTTATCCGCTTAACCGTATTTAAGGTATTGAAATAAAGTAGTAGTATATATTTTAGTGAGTGTATTATGTATTATTATTTTATTCTATCGTCGCTCTTTCCCTTTCATTGCTTCTTTCTCTATTACTTCTCTTCCTAGGTTGCGGACTCCTGTGATCCTTGCGCGACATTGAATAATTAGAATTATGAAAAGAAAAATATGCAACTTCATGCTCTTGTTAGGTATGAAATTAATGATATCGATCGAGGTGATTACTGATCAGAAAGTTAACTTTTTGCTTTGTAACACCGAGTCAATGACTCGCGTCGCACACTGTGCAATGGTTAACGCCAATACTCGAGGTCTATGATCCAGACCCAGTAAAAAACAAACCTGGCTTCTAGGTAAAAGAAAACGTATGTACACGTTTGAGCAATAATCATCGTGAAAAAATTGAAGGAACATTTCAATATCTCGCATTACGTATACGATTGGCGATCAGTATAAGCGACATATTCTTCCGTATTCCAAATAACAATAGCTTAGCTCGTGCCACGAAAATTCACTGGCCAAAATACTCTTCCTATTTGTAGCTATAATGTGCTTTAAAGCAAAGGTGGCTTTCAATTCGCCATACACGCATCAGGACTGTATCCTTCCCCGATTCTTCTCGGAGTCCTGTGGGATCAGCATGCGATTCTTGTACAAACACGGGATGCTCCCTTTCGAGCGAATTTCAGGTAGCTTAAAAGGACACCCCGCAGATTTGTCTCGCTCTGCCATTTTTCTCGGCGTGAATGATACTTAAGCGATCCGCAGTCCGGAGGACAGCTTTGCGTTTGCCAAGGCCGGGACAAAAACCAGAAGCGCAAATAGGGAGAAGGATTTCAGGAGTATTCTTGGGGAAAATCGGGCCGATTCCCTCGACAAATGCACCGGAGGCCATGTAAATAGCGGACAAATACGGTAAATCCGGGTATAATGTGAGAAATAGGATAGGCGTTATATAGAAGGAAAGCCACGCTAAAAGTGAACAAGCGCGACGAAGCTTCGTGCGATACAACGAGCAGAGTGCATCGAATGTTATTCCTACGGGCGTTATTAAAGATAGATCTTTTTATTGCGCGTAAGAGCGTGTTTACAGAGCGCACGGATATAAATACATCTTTATAGTCTAAACAAGTTTTTACGTAAGTTTACATCGAGCGTATAGAAGCAAGATTTCCGTCGTTTTGCTTCGAAGTAATAGCTGTTTTGCAGCCTGGAACTGTATATGATATTTGTTTAAGTCAATGTTATTCACCAGACCCTCCTTTCTGCATTGTAAAACATCGAATCGGATCGAGCGATGTTATTCGAAATCTTATAAACGAACCGTGGCGTAATTTCTCGACGATCTCTTATCTTATGCATCCTAGAAGCGGCCCCTTGTTTTTCCAAATCTTTCCGGCTCGCTTAATAAACACATTAATTTTTATACAAGAGCCGCCTGTTTGGAAGAAGCGGCGG
This sequence comes from Ampulex compressa, assembly GCA_038496175.1. NCBI lineage: Eukaryota > Metazoa > Arthropoda > Insecta > Hymenoptera > Ampulicidae > Ampulex > Ampulex compressa. The sequence goes on along the minus strand of JBCFXI010000187.1, from coordinate 65,789 downwards.
ACCGTCGATGCCTCTCGCGATCGGACAACGCGCCTTAATTCCTTCCGTGTTATTCGAGACCCGGTTATTCGAGACATAACAGATTTGTTTGCACGTTCCCGCGGCCACGGATCCCGTTTGCGCCGGAATAAAAATCGCCAAAATAGAATCAGCCTCGCGAGGATAGCGGGGCGCATGAATTTCTGGGGAAAATTAAAAGGCGATAAACCGAGTGACCTTGTTGTCCGAGACACCGTAGGATTTAAGTACCGTGTAATTCGGGACTTGTCGCAATCTCTCACCCTGTTATTCCGGCAATATTGTCCCGCAACTTGAGTGCCGTGTTATCCAAGATTCGCCTCTATTTTTCCATCTGGGAGCGCGAGTCGAAAATAATGCTGGAAGGGGCCGCTGCGCGATCTCTCCTCGAGATTGTTTACCTAGGAGACGCTCGAGGAAGGTGGTGCAACGGCGCGGCACGAATTCGCGTCCCAATAAAAACCGCCTGGCAAGGTCGGCGCTCAAAGTAATAACGATAATAACGATAGTAACAAAACCGTGGGGGCCAATTCTCGTTCCCTCGCAGGGCGGAGGGTATGCAAATTGCGATTTTGCCCTCCGATCGATTCGATTCTTGGAAAAAGGCCCGATCGCGCTTTACGAGAAGTAATTCCAGGCCCCGCCGGTAACGATTATGAGCGCGAAATAGCCGATCTCCTTTTGATCGGCTCTCGCCGGGCTATTTCGAGCGGTCGGCTTGTCTTTCCAGCGGGAGAAAACGTGACGGGGAGAGAACGGGCGAGATGCGCCTGGAGAAGGAATATCGACGACGAGGAAGGAGTGAGAAGCGAACGAAGGCTCCGATGTGGATGTAATGTTGGGATGGTAATGAGTGATTTCGTCGAACAACGGTGATCGATGACAGGCTTGTGTTCGAGTCGTCTTGGTGTTCGATATAAGGGCGAAGACTCGAAATGGCTGAGACGAGACGAATCCTCCATGTGAGAGTTGAAGTTTTGTATTTAGTCCATCACAAAATTTTATTTTTACTACTTATCTGTCGGTATATTCAATTTTTTATATAAGTCACTATGGAAATTTACCGTGAAGTATACTATTTAAGAAGCACTTCAAATCGCTGAATGTACGTTTTGCGTGAAATAGAGAAAAAATGAGGAGCGGTGAATGTAATTCGAAGTAGAATTTTCTATACAAAATCCCAAGTATTTACAAAACTTATTATGTATCAAATCCACCCTGGGCTACTCAATTTAAAACTTCCATATCCCACGAAAAAATCTTGCGATCGATTAATGAAAGCCGAAATAAAATCTTTTATACAAAAACCCAAGTTTCAGCAACCATTGGTTTCTCTACTTAGTCTTCGGTATCAATGTCTACGATCATTCATGCCAATACGCACTGCGCATCAAATCCACCCCAGCCTCCTAAATTCGCGATTGCCATATCCCGCGAAAAAATCCGCGAGCGGCGAACGGAATTTCGAGGCAGGGTCTTCCGCGTATAAGCCCAAGCCTCTATCCGCTACGCACACCGTAACCTCTCAGCGAGATCTTTTCCTCTCCGTTACACTTTCACTTTCACCTCCAGGCAGCCTCCTTGCCGTGTTTTCCATTCTCCTCCCACACCGCCCCTCCCAAGATTCACCGACGCAGTCTCTCCGCTGTCTAGCCTAGGAGCCAGGTATTATCTAGACTTTCACCGCCCGGAAGTGCCCCCGTCCTTCTCTCCTTCTCCGTCGATCACTCGGCCTGCCTCGGTCACTCTGTCCTCCTTCTCCTCCGCTCCTCAACCTTTTTATGGCCGCAATTCATTTCGCAAGCTTCGACTCGCTCAACGCCGGAGAAACGCCATTCGGCTAACGACGCTTTGTTTCTTTCACGCATTGTCCAGCCCTGTTACGATGGCTCAGCTATGATGATCCTTACGCTTATTCGCATGTGGCCTGAGGAAGGTGAGCTTCGTCTTAACCATCTTCGGGTATTGGGATTTAGAAGGAGAAGAGGTTCTACTGGTGTAGGAATTTTATTCGGAAAAGAAGGATTAGGGTTTCGAATGAGATATATGAGATTGATGCATGCTGGCTCTTTACTTCTTGCTCGACTGTATAAGAAAGTTGAGGAGTGGTTGGTCTATACGAGCATTGAATAAACATTGATATATGAGATTTATCGTAGAGAGTGTCTCGAGTTGATTTTAAGGTATCTTGGTGGGATGAAGGTACTACTGTGCGTATGTGGAATTGGGGGTTGGTAATAGCTGGATACTAGGATTTGGTAGGGATATGTTTGACTTGATGGTATCGTTGTTCTTTACTTTGAACAGCTTGTTTCTTGTTTGTCTCGTAGTTTTGGTAAGTTGATGATACGCTTTGCCAGATCCAAGTTTGCGTTGTATGCGCGAAGGTAAAATACATATTGCGTGATCAGGGATGGAATGTACGAGGATCGAAGATCCGGCAATATCCTTCAAGCGGATTCGAAAATAATTCGTTGGATTCCCGTGGGATTAAGTGGCACGGAAGTATATTGTCTGTATAAACAGAGATCGTTGCACGATTCGTTGCCCCATTCGAAAAGTTACGTCTTAACGATTCCGGGCGTGGCTTTGAGCTCGCGCTTCAGACGCTAAAATGGACAATCCACGGGGGATGCGAAGATACGTTTACAAAGTTTGGCCCACGTATCATTTTAACGAGGCATTATTGCGGACATAAAAGCTCGATAGACGCAATCCGAAATATCGACAGGCTCTTCGACGGCCCCGTGCGCATCGAGAGAATTAAACAACGATTCGATGCACCCGATAATTCTAATGACAAATCGCAGATTAAAAGTTCGACGATAAATTGGCGCGCCGCTAACCGAGCACCGCAGTTTGCCGCGTAAATCCTTGCTTTACTTTCCTCTTTTTACTTCGCAACGGTACCATCGATCGACGGTAATTATAACACAACTGCAAGGACGTTTTATAAAATACCTCTGAAGTCTTATGCGCGTGTCGGTTTCCATGAAAGTCTAATCGAACTTGCGCGTGTTCGGGAAGTTAATAATAACGGCCAGTCGTCGATATATACCTTTGTTCGTTAAGTGATATAATAAACGGTCGATGTAGCAAACGATGCACGGTATATTAGAGAAATTGCTGGTAGATTATTTGAGTACATTAGGTCTACAGGTATAGGTAAGATAATAAACGTGGAATCATAACAATACTGTGCATTTATCGTGTTTCTAATAAATAATTGATCGCCACCTTTTTCGTATTTAAAGTATTTAAAGTTTGTCTTAAAGTCGACCGTCGTGTAAATTGAATGATCGTAACTTTGATTTGAGTTTTTTTAGTCCGAAAATTAATTTTCTCAGTTTACACGGCAAAAGCTTAAGTTAAAGTATAATATATACTTACTTTACCTTTTATACGAAAAATCCACGGGTAAACTGTAATTTAAACCCACGATTTTTCATACCAAAATTTCGATTCCTACCCGTAGACCCTCAAAGCTCCACTTTCAAGAATTTATGCGGCCACTTTCATTTTTCGACGCAAACACCTACGATCCCTTAACCCTTTCCAACCCAACGATGCCATTTGACATAATCCCTATCAACCGCAATCAAGTGCCTCTAAATCGTTTTTCTTCAAAATTTAATTTCCACTAAAAATTTCTTACCAAAGCTTCTTACTAACAAATAATCATTTGGAAGTCATTCAAGAATAATCATGGAAGGATGTAACAACGCTCATTCCAGCTCTCCGCGCGGCTTTCAAGCCCTCGAATACACGATCGACAAACCGCGCGGATAAATCCATAGTCGATAATCGTGACGCGAAACGTCTCCCTGCAACACCGCCGTAATCCAGAGAATTCCTCGTTAGATTAACTCGTTAGCAACCCGGTGCAGCTGCTTCTTCGTGGCCGCGCATTCTCTCCCCCTTTCCCTCCGCCGTGTGGCCCGCAAATATTTCGAGATCGCGGAAGCACTTTCCAATCTCAGCCGAGAAAGGCCGCCGGCGCGGGATTAATAGAGCGTGATCGGAGGCAGGGATCTCCGAAGATCGATCGAGAGTTCCTCGTCCCCGTCTGGTGAACCCAGACAATGCGAGCGTGGTCACGCAGGTAGAGAACGGCCCGGTTTTCGATCGAGTGAAAAGGAGAAAAAGGGAGAAGGAGAACGACGCGCCGATCGGCCGCCGGTTGTCTTCCTCACGACCGCAGCTATCTTCTCCTCCCGTTCGCCTGGTTGCGCCGTTTTTGGACCCTCGTACGACGATAAACGCGGCCCGGCCGAACGTCTTTGCCGCGCTCCTCCTCGCTTCCTTGTCTGCTCGATATCGAGGTTCGACGATACACTTTCGTCTCTCCTTCGCGCTTACTTCTTCGAATGCAATTGTCGATGATCGTCCTGCATGGAGTTGTGTTGTTCAAAATGAAGCGTTAGAAGGTTGTTCTCGCGTAATAAATCGTCCGCTTTATTTGTGCACATGTGGTGCTGTTTGATTTCCTTGACATTGTATTTTGGAGGATTATTGAATTAATGAGTTAATGAATTTCTTTTCCATTGAAGTTTGCAGCGTGGCTTGCGATGTTTGATCTTCTTCGTTCACATATTTGATTCTATTCTACCGTGTAGAATATCAGTATTCCTTTCTACGTAGAAATAATGAGTGATGACACTAAGTATATGAAACAATAAAGTTGGTAATAATTTTGCACAAAGCGTCTTTGATTAATTATACCGATAATCGCGATAAGATGTTTGAGCATCGATGTTAGTTAGAATCCTAAGTTTCAAAGACTCGCACGAGTTCGAGTATTTTAAGGTGGCAAATTAAATCATCATCGTGATGTACGTGGTAAACTATTAAATATCTATCATCCATCAGGATCTCGTCGAAAGTATTTTGCTCGTTCCCGCTGCGATTTCGGGCTTCGCAGGCTTGAGGCCACGACACGTGCCGGGCAGGTGCAGCCCTGCTAGGTTTCCCCAAAGCACTCTGCGCTTATCTGGTTCCCTTTCTCATCCGCTCCACGTTCTCCTCCTTCCTTCCCGCGTCCGGCCTTCCCTCGAAAAAACTGGACAAACAATACCGGCGGCCAGCTTAGAAAGTTCACGGACCAGGGGGCCCCGATTGAAAGAGGGCGACGATTCCTCGAGGAACGAGGGTCACACGGCCTTTTTTGCCCCGGGCGAAGAGGTGATCGAACTCAGGAGTGACCCTTTCGATACGGACGGCGACGATAGTCGACGTCCAAGGCTCTTTCATCGCGACCTCGGGACGATTTCTGTGCGAGAACCTGAGAGTATTGGTCTTTAATGCTCCGTACGCGTGGTTTTAGCGTGTAAATGAGATATGGCTCGCAGAATCTCTGATTCATCGTGGTTAATATGGTTCGCTCGATAAATGTCGTTTAAAGAAAAGTTGTTATGGTAGTTGTATAACTAGGATTGAACCATGAGTTACGTACTGGAATTATTTACTATTTCTTCCAGCAAGGATTGCCGATAAGCAGTAGTTTGTATCGTACGATATTTTAATTATCAAAATGATACTATACCGAAGGAGCTTGTTATACGAATTTTAATTCAGAAACTTTGAAAAGATCAAGACCACGCGGCCTAGTGGTGAAGAATGGCATCTACAAGTATTCCACGCGTCAAGTACTTAATGAATCTCAAGAAAGTTACAGGATGCTCGTTATGACCAGTCAGATTAATTCTCAAGAAAGGAACTTCTTCGTGGTTGGACTGGTTCTACTTGTATTATTAGTTGCAGTGGGCAAACAACGTGGGATAACAGTATACCTGGCGAATCGATAAGTCGAGTAAAGTAAGTAAGTTTATTTAATTGACCCGCACTCGTAGATTACAAAACTTACTTTTCTCCCGTTAGTTGCGGCTTTTAAACGACCCTTTCTTGAATATCGGCTCGTATAAGGTTCGCATTTTAATTAAGGAGTAGCGTGAAAACGTGTGGTTTCTTGACCAAGAGGCAGGGTATTCGATCGGCGCGTATAAACGGGGGTAACCGTCTCGGCCTCCACGTGAGCGTATCGAGAGGGATAACCGTCTAAGTGGCAAGTAACACGACCTCGCTACTCTGTCGCATACCCAAAGTGAACAATCTCGCGTTTTGCGTGTTTCTCGCGACATTCTACTGAGAATTCTCCGGTTTTTACGATCTAACACTGTACATGTACCGCTACTACGGCCGGCTCGTTTCCGTGTTCGCTTTATTATACCGCTTTATGATCGTATTTTGCAGAAATTTTAGAATTTATTGGAAACATAAAATCAACATATTGATAACGGCCTTCTAAACTCGCCCTCGTTATCGTGACTCTATTTGAAAGAAGAGTCATTTGGTAAGGTTCTAAATGCACATATGTGATTGGCAAGGAGATTTGAATATTCGTGATATAAGGATGAAGGTAATTCGACGATTTGGAAATATCGATCCCAGAGTCTAGAGGCGTGAAACGCGCGAAGATGGAGTAACCGTGGTGAGAATGCCTTTCACTTTCACGAAAGGCGGAGAACTTTCCTCGGGATGAACGATTAAAGAGGTAGTGCCGGAGGAAAAGGATACAGCTAATGCCAAAGGGGTAGGCGGGGAGATTTTTTAATATCGCTCCAAGGAGCGGGGTGGTTAACGTGGAAGGATCTTCTTTACATAGCGACACATTAAAATCATAAAAATCACACTCACGGTATTCGCAGTGTTTCTAGTGGAAATCATACGCAGAAGCGAAATTTAGTCATGCCTATACATTCTGTTTTTAAAAATACTAAACAATTATTCGTTAGTTACTCTACCGTATGATCGATTCAGAAAAAAAGCCAGGGTGGACCTGTATAATAAAATTGAATATATCAGAAAATATACGATATAAAAAGATAATCCAAAGTATATCGACTAAAATATCTAAAATATTTAAAATATATGAACTCTTGTGTCATTTCACACAATTCACTTATAACCTCAAAATAAGCCCTTATTAATTCCCAACTAAAATCCAAAGCGTATCAAAAATCCCTACTATACCCACATCCGATTAAAAATAGACATCGGCTCGCGCGTAAAAGCAACAAAGCGAAGAGGTCTCCAGACAGAGGTACCGCAATCCTAGCAACCGCGCGTTCACATTAAGCATCACCCATATGGGTGGTATGACCATTTACCCGGTCGGATATCGTAAAAATTCTATGACGGCCATTTAAAGGGAATTCGTTGCGCTCATGGGTGCGCATCGGCCATACACAGGGGTGTAGCGAGTTCTGTCGAAGGAGCAATAATGGAATTTTTATGATACTCGATCGGAGAAACGGCCGTTTTCTTAAAAAATTCTGATCATGGACTTAAAAGCCTCTTTCGGGAGATTCTTCCTCGATTACATACATCTTCCCGGTTTTACGACGTCGCGGTAGGTAGGGCGACGCCGAGGAGGAACGGAAAGGGCATCGAAAGAGAGTGCAGCGCGGAATGAGGAAGAAGTACGAGCCTCCAGGAGAGCGATGAGAAAAGTTAAAAACTAGATTTAACTTCCCCCATATGTTCTTAGTCGATCTCGGGCCACGGGCCGTTATTACGAATTTTCTCCTTAGCCCCGCAGCTGCTGCTCGAAACGCGGATAGGTGCGGCCTGTGCGAGGAAAAACAACGAGACTTTGCCAAAGGGGAGGGGAGCAGGGTGAGGATGCTGAGATTTGTGGAAATTCAAAAGCACGACGATTTAGATCTCCGTGAGAGCTATGGTCGTTCTTTCGAAATAGAGAATTAAATGGAAATATTTGAGGGGCGGTTTGTCGTGTTTGGAAACAATTTGAGGAATTCTTACGAGTTTTATGCGATGATCGATTATGTCTTCAATTTGAAGGAATACGAAAATATGATGTGGAGTATATATAAATTCCTGAAAGGGGAAATAAACGATAGCAACGATCAGGTGTTTTTGGTAGAAAAGGGCGAAGTTGAAGGAAACGAGTTAAGGAAACGCCGAAGAGACGAACCGGTATTCGAAAGGCCCGTGTAATACAGCAGGGCCCACGATACTTGGCGGGGGACTACGAGAATCAAGAGAGAGAATCCCTTGCACTTCAAAGCGGTGCAAAGCTTTGAAAAGCAATCCTAGTGAAATATGAACAAAAATCCAGTATACAAAGGCTAATAAAAGAGATAGAGTTTTTCTACGAAGAGACTGCGTCCACTTAACTAAATACCTAACGACTTCCATTCGCATACCTATTACTGTCCATCGAAAGCAAAAATCAAACCCCCAAACGTAATCGCTCACCGCGTATCCACCGTTTATATACAAACAAATATTACAACTCCACTGAGTCTTAGAACAATTAAAAACAGAGAAAAAGGAAGAGAAAAATAGAAATACTAGAAAGAGAAATTTCATTTCCATCATTCCAGATTCCAATCTCCCCCTTCGGCTTTCCGCGAACTCGATATACAACAAGAAAATCATGGTCGGAACGCAATTTGCCCCGTCGAGAAACAGAAATGGTGGTTACCTCGCGAGAATAAAAAAAAGAAGAGAGAGAAAAGAAAAGGAGAAAAGCAGGAAAAGGGGAAGGGCAGAGATTTCGAAGGGAAGGGATCGTTTCTGCCACTTCGATGCGAGACAGGGCAATCCGGCGATGTCGGGCGCGAATGCCTCCTTCCGTCCCGCAAGAACCGTTGTCCGATAACAAGAGCGAGGAGGAGGCACGGAGGAAGGGAGGGCGAGGCCAGTGGATGGAGGAAGAGGGCGAAAGAAAGAAGAGGTGGACGAGGAAAGGGAGGGAGCTGGAAGGTGGGAGGGGGAGGGGAGAGGTACCAGGGGGGAGGAAGGTTAGGACGACGCGGCAACATCTGCCGGGTGCAACAATCTCGAACACCTGCCGTCTGGTAGTCGCGTGCTCTCGCACCCCGAGAAACAGGGTGGAAGAATAAGACGGCCGGTCTCTGCCCTCGTAACTTACGGGAACGAGCCGGGGAAACGAGGGGAGAGCGCAAACTCGCGCACAATGGATCGGCCGAATCGATTTCGGACCGATGTTCCCGCCGAGGGCCGTGCGAAGGACTACGAGGAAGCTGCGATTTCTGTTTCTCTCCTGCCTCCTTTTTGCGAGCCAACGCTCCTTTTTGGCGGGTACAGTCGTTTCGAGCACAGGACTCGCGTAATGGCGTCAGATCTCCTGTGCGATTCGTAATATAGAGGACTACGAGGAAGCTACGATTTTTGTTTTTCTTGTACCTCCTTTTTGCGAGACAAAGCTCCTTTTTGGCGGGTAGAGTCATTTCGAGCACAGGACTCGCGTAATGGCGTTAGTGTAATATAGATGTGCGATTCTTTGCGATTTGTAATATAGAGGACTACGATATCTTCTGTGCGATTTGTAATATAGAGGACTACGAGGAAGCTGCGATTTCTGGTTGGCTTGTATTTTCTTTTTCGAGAGTCCGCTTATTTTTGGTGGGTACAGTCATTTGGAGCACAGGACTCGCGTAATGGCGTCAGATCTCCTGTGCGATTCGTAATATAGAGGACTACGAGGAAGTCGCGATTTCTGGTTGGCTTGTACCTTCTTTATGGAGCGTACGCTTACTTTTGTTATGGACAGAAATTTCAGACAACCAACGTGCGGTTATGGGACCTCCTGCTCGGTCTGTAACACGGAAGACTACGAGGAAGCTGCGATTTTTGTTTTTCTTGTACCTCCTTTTTGCGGGACAACGCTCTTTCTTGGCGGGTAGAGTCATTTGGAGCACAGGACTCGCGTAATGACGTCAGATCTCCTGTGCTATTTGTAATATAGAGGACTACGAGAAAGCCGCGATTTCTGGTTGGCTTGTATCTCCCTTTTCGAGCGTACGCTTATTTTTGGCGGGGCCAGAAATTTCAATCGGACAACCTACGTGCGATTATGAGACCTCCTGCTCGGTCTGTAACACGGAAGACTACGAGGAAGCCGCGAATTCCGCTTCACTCCTATCTCCCTTTTGCCAACAGTTTTGGTGGATACGGTAATTTCAAGCGCGTACGTGTTATCATCGAAACCATTTCCTCGTTTCGTAATGTGGAGAGGGACTACGAGGAAGCTGCGATTTCTGCCTCTCTTGCACCCTCTTTTGCCGATGAGCGTTTATTTTCGTTGGACACGGTAATTTCGAGAACAAGGCTCATGCGCTATCATCATACCCGTTTCCTCGTTCCGTAAAGTGGCGAAGGACTGCGAGCTACTCTTGCTAACCATCATTTATCTTTATTGGATACGTGAGGTAACGAGCAAACACGCCTCATAGGTTTCCCCAATTTTTCAAGGATCCAGCGACGCCTAAGAAATCCTATAGACACTTACACGCGAAAGTTGGTTTATGCGCTACTATTATGAACGTTTCTCACAAAATTACCCAAATTCAGGATATACAGACGATCCAATTTTAACCCTACTCCTTTATCCGTATATACTTACGTCTCGTCGCTGAAATTGATCAACGATGATTCTATCCGCACTAACATTAATTTACTGTATAACGTGCAAATGAAGTTTCGAACATTCGATACTTAGCAGCCTATATTAGCCGTCATTCGATACGAGCCGAAATTTGAGGGTCGCTAATTAACGGCCGGAAATTAAATAGAAAGCGCTCTTCCGCGTCACTTTAGAAATCGGGTCCGGGGAAGATGATTCTCCTCGCGAAATACCATTCTGCGTCGCCTCGATACCATCGCGGTGCCTTTCATAGGCCGGCAACCGTCGAAAGCGTGGTGATCCCTGACCCCTTAATGCAAGAAAATGGTACAGGCAACGGGTCTCTTAACAACTGGCTCCTAAAACTCGTCTACGATCATCGATTCGCGATGCGGTGAATTTTTCTGTCACGAACGATTAAGCCCCCGGAGATTATTCCCTTCGTGCCACGGGATAAATGGCGGGACCATGCTCGACAGCATAGAAAGTAATCGTGAGCGCAACGTTGTGCACTTTCGCGATACAGGTGGCCCGACGAGAGACAATCGCGTGGCCCGATACCAATTAAGCATGGGAAATTACATATTATCGTTGCTTCGCGAGGTAGATTTAAATCTCGATAAAGATCTTTATATATATATACATGTATATATTAGGTGTACAACGTTGCTTCCGCCATGGCCAACGATGGACAATACCTCGAATCATGAATGTATAAACATTTTTACAATAAATCCCCGAATTTCGGGGAAAAAACCAGTGGAAGTAAAGTTGAATTGAAGCGTAAAGGAAATTGTGTTGGATGAATAGTACAATTGGATGGATGGAAGTATCCTGAGCACAAAAAAGGTGAGTATAAAATTGATCAGAACGCGCGTGTATTTAGAGCATGTTTGCGATTACGGGATAAATCGCGGGGCCATGTCCTCGAAAGCATAGAGAGCAATCGTGAGCGCAGCGTTGTGCACTTTCGCGATACAGGTGGCCCGACGAAGACGATCGTGTGGCTCGATACCAATTAAGCACGAGAAATTATATGTTATCGTTGGTTCGCGAGGTGGATTTGAATCCCGGTAACGAGCTTTATATTTAGTGTTCATTGGCGTGTGAAGAAAGTTGGATTCGACGAAGGATCGACCGAATAAGAGCATCCTTCTGGGCACAAAAGTGGTGCATAGAAAATTAATCGGGACACGCGTGCAATTCGAGCATGTTTACGATTATGCTACATAACGAGTTTCAGCTCGATAAACTTTGTGCGTCGCCGAGTGAAAGTGCTGCGCGCTGTGAGTATCGTAATTTCTCTAGCATTCGCGGACCATGACTAACTTAAACTATCATTTACTCATGGTTATCCATTATTTTCTTAGGGAACTAATTGAGTATTCAATTTTCAACAAGGCGTACGCGCATCAACGCAGACGCGTAATAATCGGTGTTCGACATTTTCCTTGGCAAAGCGAACATCGAAGCGAGCGGGAATTAAATAACTCGCGTAGAATACGTAACTGATATTATGAATAACGACAGGTTATTCGAAAGCATTTTGCGATGTTTCACGCGCGCATTTATGTGCGTATAGAGCTTATCGTTACATCAATGCACGTATTACGATAGAGCAGAAAGATTTCCAGGGATCCATGGTCGATCTTCGTTGTCTCCTTCTAGTGGTCGATATTAAATGCTAAATGTTCATCCTGAAGGCAGGAAGCATCGAAAAAGAAAGCTCGTTTCGAGGGATTCGCTGAAGTTTTGGTTCGAGTTAACTCGGGCCGCAACTCCGTGGAAACTAGACCAAGCGGAGGATCGATCGCTCCACTTTTCTAATACGAGCAAACTGCGTAATAACGGCTGAGCGTATTTAGATAACGTTTTACTCGCGACGAAGGTTATTAGTCCATTATCGAACATTCTGGAGTGCCGGCTGGTCGATGGATATTTCAAGGTGAGGAAAAACCTTCGAATTAAGTCCCTCGATAAAGATCGTTCGCCGTAGTTTGCGAAAAAAAAATTTTGCAAACCTCTATAAATAATTCCTAGCCTTTACGACCGTCGGCTCGACTCGTAAACGCTATCAAGGATACTTTGATAACGCAATCGTGGAACCGAAATACAAACATATTTACGTCCTTTAATGGCGCGACAATATTGTCCAGCGAAGTTAGAGCCTAAAAAGTAAGGCAAACCTGAAAGCAGCCGACGCTTTTTATTTCCTCCGTCGGATGTTTATCTTTTACCATGATATTTGTCTGCAGCCATTAAACCATATTTATATTCCATACCAAACGTGGATACTTACCAAGGGTAGCTCACATTTATGATCATCGTCCAATTCATCGCAGCAGTTCAATGTAACGACATTTGGCACATTAAACTGTCTTATATTATAATCAATATAATAATCCTTAACCGTTTGAGTCCCAAGCAGTGTGATAGCAATTTGAACAAGCATTTTGAATATCGTGGACAACTGTTCGATGATCGTCGAAGTCGCGCGCTCAGATTTATCGAAGCAAGTACATCACGCAGCTCCTTTTAATAGTATTTTTGGATAAAAAATAAAACAAGGGCTATCGCGCTGCTCGGGTCTTTTTGCACTCATTCAGAGAAAGCGCGGTTGCGCAATTTGAGATTCTTCGACAGGGTTTTTTCAATACCCCCTGGGACTCAAACGGTTAATATCGCCAGCTCTATAAAACATCAATAATCCACAGCACTCTCGTCAATATCATCCATTAGAAAAAAAAAAAAAAAAAAAAAATAAATCATCGATAGTCCCGTCAGTGAGACTATCCGCCAAATAAAATTCCAACGGCCAGCCATCCTCCCAAAAGAACCAAGCGTCGTTCGCCATCGCTCACGAGCCTCGAATAAAATCTAGTTCCCGAACACGTGTCCCTTTTTCCTGAGGGGGGAAAATAAATTCGGGCTCTCACTTTGTGCCAGCTCCTTTCTCGCGTAAAAACCATCCGGGCGCCCTGCCTTCAGAAAAGGTCGGCTCGCATTCTTTGGGAAGGTTCTGGGCGTCGGTTTCTTACCTGGCGTAGCACGCGCCCGCTCTCAACCTTCGTCTTCCTCATAGTCGGTGCCACGTCGAGCGCCTTGAGGCGGCAGGTTTAATATTAACCCTCAGCACCCTCCGGCGGGGAACAAAGACGTATGATTATAACACTAACGACTGTCATTATCGGGATGCGTACAAAGAGCCGGCCGAAGAGTCCTGGCTGGCACCCTCAGGACGGTGGCTCGTTCGTGCAAGAGGTCGCGCGTAAAAAGGAAACTCATTTTCGTGACATCTGCCGGCCCTGGCAATTAATTCTCGATTTTCGCTAACCGCGCCACCGCTTGCGCGGGGCGACCGACTTCGCGAGGCTCGTATCGCGAGGGTACGTTTCGATAGGTGGTTCGTGGCTAACCCCTTCGATGCCAATCGATTTGGTGTATTTTGTTTACGCGAACACCGCCGCGAGCAAATCGACCGCTTTGTTGTACCACTGACGTGAATGTTGAAAATTACGAGAAGGATACTGTGTTTTTTCTCTTCGAAATAAGCGTAGGAGTCCATCTTTTCCCCCGTTATCGAACTCGATTGTGGCCCTTTTCGGACGAAGAATAGGAAATATCTGTATAAAATATACATTTATAATATAGATATCATTATAAATTATATACCTTACATATCTATTATATTTTTATAATTATATAAATTATGTACCTTATAAGTATATAAATATAAGAAAGAGCCCATAATCGAGTTTAATATTATAATATTAAGCATAAAGATTTCCCGACAAATATTCAGCCACATCGAGCAATACTAAAATCCTCATTCCCTCAAATATCCTTCCAATCGCCCAAAAAATACATACATACAACATAATCTCAAGTATTCCAAATCGATCCAATTCATCGTAAAATCCAAACACCTCACTCGCTTCCCCGGAATAAAATAAACCCGCAGACTTATGACATCGCTTACGAGTAACTTCGATACGAGCCACCTCCTCCTTCCACCGCTCGAACAGCCCAAATAACATAGCCCCCGCTAAACAAGAGCGTCGGCCGCGAGACTTCGGCCAAAGGACTATATTCGGATCTCTGCGATCTCCAGTTTATCCAAGGCGCCCCTTTGCGATGCCGAAAGCACGACGCACGCGTCAGGACCGTCCGCGCTTCCGAGTGTCTTTCTAAAGCGGGCTCCAGGTATTTTTAGAGGCATTATTCAGGCCAGGTGGCACCGATTTAGCGGGAGACGATGTATTATTGGTGGGCGCCAACGACAACGGCCGCGATGAGAGTGCCGGCTTTGCACGATGCGGCACCGTGTTAATTCCGCGGACGCCGGCCCAAGACCGATACGACCGATTCATAATTCAGGCTTCGGCCCCTGCGACCGCCTGCGCCCGACCGACCGACCGACGAGGCGCTGAAACTCTTTAATGTTACACACCGAGCTGTAAACCGTGTCGCCGTATATCCCGGTGTCAGCGTAAAATATTAAGCCCGAGCGCTGAGCGCTCGCTGTCGGCGATAACGGTGCCCTTCCTTTCCTCCTCCTCCTCCTCCTCCTCCTCCTCCTCATCCTGCTTCTCGCCTCTTATCCCTCCCTCTCCGTGGCGCACGTTCACTTACATTGTTCCTCTCGAATTGACCGAGAAACGTAATGGGCCTGACCGAACGAATTCCTCGCAATCTAATTCGAGCGACGAGGAATATCGGGGGGAGAGGGCGAAGGGTTGATATTCGACGAAGGGGTGAGTATGTAGATTTAACATCGGCTTGGTTTGGACGC
The DNA here is from genome assembly GCA_038496175.1 of Ampulex compressa. Lineage (NCBI taxonomy): Eukaryota > Metazoa > Arthropoda > Insecta > Hymenoptera > Ampulicidae > Ampulex > Ampulex compressa. The sequence goes on along the minus strand of JBCFXI010000187.1, from coordinate 50,529 downwards.
CTGGCGGTACCTGGCGAGGCTCTTGGATAATTCTTCTTGGGCGATGCTCGGTGTGTTGTGTGGCGTGCGGGTGTATGGTGATGTTTGAGGAACGGTCATGGTAAGGGTACGAGGTGTATTCGTTTATTGTGGTTGAGAATGTGAGGTTTTGTCCTTGATGGAGGAGCTTGTTAAATGTGTTTATAAGGGATATGTGATAGTAATTAGTTGTGCGTTGTAGTTGTAAAATAGAGGTGGAATAGGTATGGGTGATAGGAAGATTGAGAATGATATTCACGATTGCTGTTGTTTAATGCAACTCGCGTGAAGATCATTCTCTTAATTTTAATGGGTGTCCCAAAATTCGCGCAAGATTTGAACATTTCGGTAAAGGATTTTGTATGTGCCAGGAAAACTGTGGAGATTATTTATCCGATATGCTATTCCATACATAACCCTCTATCGTATACTTTGTGAATCGATAAAAAATGTACAATTATTAAGTACAAACCTGTGTTTTCTATAAAAATGATTTTCTGCGTAAAATCCCAAACAGCCCCTATAATTAATCATATCTATTTTACTTGTTATATTTTTTATTTACTTTACTTAATTATATTTTACATTACTCTATTTTCCCTTTAAAGCATAGACAGGTTCGTGACACGTATCGAATACGTTATATCATAATGCGAGATACTAGGCGTATATCGAATAAGAATCTACGCGGAATGATGCCCACAAAGTAGAAGATACGCAGCATAGTTTATTCTTGCAAAGAAAAATTCCATCCTCCAATGAAATTGACAAATCTCCCCGAGATTGAAGTACAAATAGGCACGCTTATCCAGATGCATCGAAACATCATTTGCTCGGGCGCGCGATCGTTAATTTAACCGCTACTCGAGAGTATTTTTGTGCAGGGCGCAGTTCGCGTACAGACGAAACAACTCGCAGCTGCCACCTTTACTCTTCTCGGCTTACGTACGTTCTCTGTGAGTTTGGTATCTGTGTCATATCCTTGCACCACTCACGGCGGAAATCTAGTTCAGTGAAACCTCGGCAGTGCGAACATCGCAGTAAACATCGTTGGAACCGAAGGTTGTATCCGTTGCTTAACGCGGCAAATAGTCTTGGGTTAAATGCCACCAAATCGTTTCTTGCTCTGCACATTCCTCCTCGTTCGCACCGCGCTGAGCGCACCTTCTGGCGCTCCATTCGGCCGATCGTCTTATTTTGATAATCGCCAGGAACGCCCCGCGGTTTAATTTGACATCGACGATCGTGTTGATCGCTCCAATGAGCGATAAGTAAGAATACAAACCCGGATGAATGAGGAAGTCGTATATTACGGATAATACCACTCCCAGCTTATGAGATAAAGCGTAGAACATTTCATTCTGTCCGCAGATTCTCTTGATTCCTTCTGTGCTGACTCTGGATCCTTTTGGATCTCTTTAATCTCGATCTAATCTTAGATTGGACGGTATGAAAGTCGTACCACTTTCCACGTACAATCAATATAATCCATTTAAATCCAGAACGGATTTTGGAATGATGGAAAATCCAATTTAAGGATGGAAATCCGTTTAAATCCACAAATTGATCGCGCTGTTTCATTTCCATCGTCGAGTGCTTGAATACACCTATGCTTTTGACTCTTGGTTAACCTACTTAATCCCAACGTTCTTTTTCTGGAGTAGATATATTACCATCTTCTTTTTCTGCATCAATATCCTAAAGAGGAAATCTTCTTTATCTTGGATCTTTGTATTGGTATACCGTGTAGAATGGTATTTCGAAGCACGTTGATTCGATGGAAATGTACCACGAGTATTCGATGAAAATGGTTTGACAATTTCAAAGCACCGTGTTAAATCATCTCACAATAAAGGGATTATTGCGAGTTTATTTCGTTATTCTGTCCGAACGAATTAATTTATTCAAAATATAGGATGGAAATTACCTGTACTGCATTTCTCTTGCGCCACGGACGTCATCGTAATATCATTTTCGACGTATCAACACGCTTTGCCTTTACGCAAAGTCATTTTTATTCAACAAGTCAATTCATTCTCGTCGTTCGATGATTCGTCCATTCTTCTTACAATTTTTCGCACTTCTTACATGACTCAAATTTGCGACTTACATTCCAGATTTTCTATTCCATTTATCCCTAATTTTTAACAAATCTTAATTATTGAACCACGCATCAGTCGACGAAAATTATTGACTTTTTCACACGCAATATCGTTCCAAAAAGTGAAATTGTATCTTCATCGTAACCAGACAAAGATATTATCAAGCGTGAAAAAGTAATAGCTCCCTAAGACCAAATTCACCAGTCCTCATGAATACGTCACGAGCAAGTATGTTAGGAATTCCTAATATATAAATCGATTTATGATTGCTCGCAGGAGTTAATCGCGCTATTTGTATTACCTCTTTCCGTATCGGGTTTATTTTTGTCCGCGATACATCCTTTGGATTAGCGCAGTACGCGGGTGGTATAATGGCCGAAACGGTCTCGGCGGACACGATATCAACGCAATTTAAGCGCGATCGTAAAGAGTCAAAAAAGAGAAAGGGGTCGAGCTTAAAGCACCTCGTTCATTATCGTCGATGGCTCCTGGGTGGATCGTCGCCCACTCCCGCGCGCCCCGAGACATCTAGGACACCCAGAAGCACTCCTGAACTTTTTATAAACGCGCCTGAAACGCATCCACTAAACCTCACAAACGAGCCGCTGCAGGCCGTGGCTGTCAAATAACGCTCGTGAAATTGGGATCGCTTAGCGCGCGGAAACGATATGCTTGCCGGCGATATTTCCTGCTAAATTGAATCCTAAAAATGCTCGTGGAACATAAGCGAGCGTTGTACTTTCGTTATCGCACGCAGTTCCTGCAAATTGGATCATCGAGCGTACATTTTATCTCCGCCCTGTGAGTATATCCGTTGAAGCATATACTACCAGTGAAATCATTTATATAATTTTATCCTTATGACGTTCGTGGGAAGATTAACTCTTCGCACTAGACGTTTTCTTTCATTCACGTTACCAGCAACTCGGAGCAATTTCAGTGAAAAGCTCATAATCGCATGTAAGTGAACGATATGCGCGTTAAAGGAAGATCAAAATGATTTGCGTTGTCTGCATCAAAGTGAAAATGATTTGCATCGTCTCCATAGCGGAGCCGTCGAGTTTGAAGACGAATTTTAAATGGCTCCGCTCCGGAGCCCTCGAGTGCAAAGGGTTAAAGTATAGCTTACATTGTAACGAATGAAATACACAATCGACCACTGGAAACACAAGGATATAGGATATTGACTTTAATCCTCTCATCACTACAGTGTCTTATAGATAAACGAACATACTATATGATTCCGCGAAAGCGCTTCTGAAATGAACGATCGAGAATATCTTACAGTCGTCACCTTTGCTCCACCTTCAATAGTAGATCCTAGAGCAAATGACCTTGGGAGACGATGCTGAAAATGAATAAAAAAAAAAAAAAACGAAATTCTCGCCACATATTCGTCCTTCCAACGTACATTGACCTTACGCTCTTCCATATTAATGCCCACGGTCAACGTCAGAAATCCTCGAAAGGACGAGGAGTGCTCGAGAGAGTTCGAGAAAGTGGAATTTCCGGTGCCGCGGTAAAACATTTGGCGGACGGGCCAGGATTTTGAGCGGCCGTGGCAACGAGTCGAAACCGGGAAGGAACTCTGGCCGAAAGTATCTCGTTCATTACCGTGAGTGGGTCCTCCACGGAACATCGGGCACTCTTGCTCGCTGCAGGACATCCAGCACCCCCAGGAGCGCCCTGGAGAGTCCTTCCGCCGTTCGTTTTCCCGAACCACTTTCGGCGTTACATTCCTGGCCGCTTCGCAGTCGAGCAGGCCGGGGAACACGGACATTGTCCGAAAATTAAGTCCCGGACCACCCGCGGACGGAGCGGACGAGAACTAATGCGACCGCGTTGGAAGCTCCTCGGTGTCGGCGTCCTCGTAAAAATAACGCTTGGCCCAGGAAATCCGCCGACAAATTGAAAAATGATCGCCACCCGCAACGGCGAGCGCCGATTTTCTAACGCGCCTGGCCCTCGACGGCTCCTCCTTTTCGACGAATTACGAGTCCCTCGCTCCTCGATCCCTCCTCGACCTCTTCCTTTTTCACGATTCACGATCGCGCCGGGTAATTACTTTCCGTGAGCCCCTCCTCGGCGCATCCACGCAGGAGTGCGTCATTTTAGGATCGGGAAGCTGCGACGACGTCTGGATGGAAGCTCGGATTTCTGCGTGCAAGTGATTAACGCTGGAGCGGATGGAAATGACTGGTCGGTGAATTTCTTTGATTAAGTGATCAACACTGGAACTACGGAATGGAAGGAAATGACTGGTCGGTGAATTTATTTGAAAAATCACCAGCGCCTTATAAGGATGCATTTTAGGATATTTTTCATGATTTGCAAGTAGTGTCTAGGTTGTTATGTTGATTTATTTAAATCTGGTTTTGTTCTCTTTTTATTTAATATGTAGGCGGTTTTTTTTTTATATTTTCTGAGAGTGGCTGGTGGTTCTGGTGTTGATAGATATAAACGATCCTCTTTACCGAGTCTTATGTAAATCTGTCGTATTCGCCGATTGCTTTGTGGGATGATGTAATTTTCAAATATTTGTAGGAAATGCGAGAAAATCCGCGCGTAAGGTCTGGCTGAAACATTGTAATAAATTTTTGAGATACTTTTGAGGACGTGTGCATAATGTAGAGCGTAACCGTTGGTTCGTCGGCTATATTAAATAGTAAGTTTCGGGCAGAGCGATCGTAAAAGTCGGCGTGGAAAATTAAAGAAACGAAGGGCACGCTATTTCGAGGGAGATTGGACCTCCTTAGTTTTCCATCGCACGTTACTCTAATTTACCGGCACGCGACTATTACGTTTTATAATAATTATCCGCGACTAGTTCTTCGATGGCTTATTCCCTTTTTTACATCACGAACAAAAACCACTGGACTAAAATTTCTGTCCACGTGGATTCTTCGGCTTCTTTACTCCTTTGCCAACGATTAATGCGGATTGTTAAGATCAGGAGGGCATCGTTCCTCGCGTGCTCGTGTTCAAATTTCTTTGACAAACGATGCAACTTTGCCCAACACGTTCCCCTTTCTTTGAAGTAAAAATCACACAGCTACCTAACTTTTCGTGTGTAAGGTATTTTAAGAGCGCCCTCGTTTGTTTTCGAGCCGCGCGCCGTCCTTCCCGAAATTTGTGAATCTGTCCACCGGAAAGAAAAAGTCATTAGACAAACATTGTCGCGTCGTCTCGGAGCGAAAACCCTGCCGACGTTTTCGGCCGTTCTTCTCTTATCCTCGTCCTATTTAACGCGCATTTATTGCCGAGCACGTCGGACGTCCAACCATTTCTATAAATATGCGAGGAACGACGGAGACGTAACTCCCGCTACTGTAATTTTAAGGGTATGTCTGTTCACGGTGTTAATTTTAGAGGAAAAGAGCCGCCCTGACTTTTCCAAATTCCAGATTTACCGTGTCCGCCTTACAATTTCTACTCGGGCGCTAGTTGAAAGTGACTGGAGATCGAGGCTAAGACGCCGCTATCCGATATTCTGTTACACGCCAGGGATTACGTAGCCATTGATAACGCAACGTATATTCTCTCCGTTGCGATATAAGACCGAGTTAATTTGGAAGATCGTATGAATCGTATGAAATAAAGAAAATCCGTCACGATGTATAAATTAATATTATAATACAGGGATTACACGTTTATTTATTGATATAAAACGAGAGCGTGTAAAACGAAAATATAAATATCGAGCAGTAGGAGCCCTGATATATTTCTTTTTTGAAGTACTCCATTTCTACGAGCCTTATCACCAGTTGTACTTCTAAATATACGTACAAATTCGAGAAAGTGTCTATAGAACAGATGAAAAATCTACTGTATATACATACCTATATGTAACAAATAACTTTTGAATGCGGCATACTTAAATATTACCAATTTCAAGATAGACGAACAAAAGTGCAGGGTATTAAAATCGAAGATATCGAAGATTCAAGGATTTCTTATTGGATATTTAATATTTATGAGCGTGCGCATTCTTCATAGTCGAAGCCACTTACACGCTCACGGCGTGCGACTTTGCGTACGGGTGTGAAAACTGTGAGAAAAGCATCGGGACGATTGGCACGTTAAGGTGAAAGATATCCAATAAGGGTAACAACGGCTCAGCCGCTCACGATTTAGCGTAACATCCATCACTCGGCTATCCAGAACCTGTGGCTTACCGTTTCGGAATTAGCATAGTGCTGGTGATAGACTATCTATCGATACATAATTCATGGGCACGGTGGCACGCTGCGGATGTAGCAATCGGCGTTTCTTATGTTGAGCACCCATATGCGGAACCCGTGTTGGCTTCCTGGGCCCACGAGCGCGACTGCTCAACCCTCCGTTCTCCAATTTTTTCCCAACCCGCTCCGTCAAGCCTCGACCGCGAAGTGTCTTCGACCGTCCAAGACTATGCTGCTTTAACAATCGCAAGCCTGGAAAACGCGATTATCGTACGAGACATCGAATTTCTCCATGCGATATACGCGATGCAAAGCGACTAATTTGCAGCTCATCCGAGATGCTCACTCGCTTAATTTAACGTGCGTGTATAAGGTAATACGTTTCATAGGCAAGCAACGTACTTTAGATTTCTTTGCGAGCAGTACACCTACCCACTTATCCTCGAATGCTCGAGAAAGCAATTCTGCCCTTACCCTAACACCGCGCCTTAACATCGTCTTTTACAATCCAAAGAAGCGCGTAAGGATTACAAGAATCGATTCACTTTGGAAGGAACGAAGCGCACGAGTGAGGGGAGTATCGGTACTAATTCCCCATAATCATTGCCAATATCGATTCGTTCCTTCCCGACTTCCTCGAACTCTCAGGAGTCGGCCTCGCTTCCTTGCATTACCAGGATCACATAAGAAGCCCGTGGCATGCGACCTCCGCGTTATTTCGCCCCGAGATGCCTCATCCTAAATTAACGACGCCATTAAGGCGGAAATAATTGCGCCCCGGCCCTTGCGTCGGGATCCAAAGAAACCTCGCCATTAGTCGATAATGGTAAGGGATTCCCATACGGCTGCGATTTATTCCGGGCGCAATTGCGCGCGGCCCATTTATGAGCACCGCGAGCGACGCCGCTTGGGATCTCTGCGAAGAGGCGAACAGCCAAACTAGACGGACGTTTAATGCCGTTTACACAAATGGTTGAGTCATGCCCCCATCGTCGTGGATAAACCACTTTCTAAATGTATCGGTGCCGAGACCATAAATAGCCGACAATGGCTCTATCCGCCCCGCGGTGGGAACGGAGTCGCCGCCCGGAGCCCGATTCTGAATCCATTGAGGGACCTGCCATAAGTTAGGCCCGGAAAACTTAACGCCCGGCACGGCTAAATAAAGTTGCGCTCCAAGCTGCGGCGCGTATCGAGACGACGACACCGTGCATATATCCTCGAGTGCATTACCGGCATTGTGGCCCCGTTTGCGCTAGGAGCGCGTGGGTCGGATAAAGGAACTCCGCTCTGGGCGCACGCTCCTTGATCCCTTCTCGATGCTATAGGCTCCGCACACCGAAGGCCTTTGGGCCTGGAAGACGATTTTCTCCGCTGGAAATTTATGTTCCTGCGGATGGAATTAGAAGTGTGTTTTGTAAATCGAATTTTTTTCTCTTGGAAGTGGAGTTTTCTTTTTTTTTTTGTTGTTGTTATATTAGATGGGTGTTCTGAAAAATTGAGTTTAACGCGAGTCATGTTTTGGGCAATCGCTCGAACAATGATTATCTGGTTGATGCGATTAATCGTTCTGTTGCGACGATTATTTCCAGGGATTGATATAATTATTTCATGAATATGGACATAGAGTTGCCTCGCGTGCAACGAGAGAACCATTATATAGGTGAATTCGTTTACAGAGTATGCGCGCGCGCGTGTGTATAAGTAAGCGTTTTACGTTATTTCGTACTGCTCTGTGATCGAGCATTATTGCGTATATGCGATAATGTTCTTCCGTCGGAGTAATAACTTTAGAGCGGATATTTTCATGTTGTCGGAGGTCTCGAGCTGCTAGAGGATGAATTTGATATGTGAAAAGGTAAATTTGATTCGCGAGAGGATAGATTCTATTTACAAAAGGGGGAATGTGAAGTACAAAAGGGTGAATTCGAAGTGCCAGGCCTATATTTTCGCACAGCGGCTCGTCGACTTGCGAGGCGCAGGATTATTGCACTTAAGGACCATGATTCTACGCCCGATTGGGAGCTATCCATGTGTAGCTTAAGCTTCTCACATTCACGAAAGCTGATCTGATCCCTTACGTATAAATAATACTCTAAAATATACGATGCAAAATTAAAAGAATTTTTTAATAATTTATTTCCCATAATGAGAAATATAAAAACAGCCGAGAGTTTATTTGATACGCCTGCACGATCGCTGTAAAGTTTCGATATCGAAGAATCCAATGAAAAAGGTTAACTGCTGCGTAATAAATGTAATAGTCAATACGATAGCTTTGCTCGCTGCCTATATTACACGTGTGATATGCGTATATCTCTACTTACCATACCCATACATCGCTCAGGCTCTATATTACGCGTTGTTTAGCGACAATAACGTACAGTGGGATACGTACCAATACCCGATTGCTATATCCGCACGTCTGTATTACACAGGAATATCTTGGTAATCGATCCAGCTATTATTGCGGATACGTTGGTTATAATTATCAGACGAATTGTAAATGTTCCGCGCGCATTAAGCAGTGTGCCCGATTTGCTTCATAATCGCGAAGAGGAGGACGTATATATCCATTTGTTTCATATTCATCAGCAGGTATAAAAGATGTCTCTGCCCGGAGAATATGCGTTATCGGGATACTTTGTTGTAACGTGCGTTATATGCAAAACATGGCCGCTTTTACATTTGGGATATTAAAATGCGGGAAAACAAGCCGTATCAGCGAGGTAAATTTACGGTTTCATTTTAGTGATGCTGCACGGAAAAAATTATTCATACGAGTGAACGCGCATATACGGCGACTGATTATTATCGGTACATTCTTCCGCAAAAACGTTGAGTCCTGAGTCCACGTGAAACACGAATTCCTGTTTGCGAGACGTATTTAATAGCGGCTGATTATGCAGCTACTCATGAGCGGTTAATCGATCCTGAGAACACCGTGTAATTGATGATATAATTTTAAAGAATTTATCGTCGGAAACGTTTAGAGCCTCGTTGAGAAGTAAGCGTAACAGGATGGTAGTTATAAAGACATTCCAAGCGTTATTGCATTATTCGATCCTCAATTTGCAATTACAGAAGACCCGCCGCCTTCATCTCCTTGCTAATAGTTGTAAACATTACAACAAAAAAAAAAACTCGCTTTATCGAGAGAAAGAAAAAACTTCGATCATTTTCCATACGATATTTTACCAGAAGGCCAAAGTCTTGGTCGAGTAACTAGAGGCGCAAATGTAGGGGCAAAAAAGTTATAGAAAATTAGCATCGATCATAGTGTATTGAACGAATGCCAGCTGCACTCTAAAAGAACGCGATTAGATAATCTCTGACATAGAGATGTGGAGTAAAAAGCTGCGATAAATGATTACCGATTTAATGCGTTGTACCAGTCGTAATGGTAAATAAACTGCAAACAAAGTTGCAAAATCGCGTTGTCGATATCTAGAACGTTCTGTAAGTACCGAAGTGGATTTAGGCGCGGAATTAAAAAGGGTCGGGGCTCGTCGATTTGCAAGTTTGTAAAGCCAAATCATAGAAAGCAGAGTATCCGTAGTGAATCGCCGTCGAAATCGGCCGAACTCTGTTATAAAACAGCGCTGTGAATGGGTGCGAGAAATTCAGGCAGAATTTGCGTCCAAACAATTTGTCGTAAAACACCGTCGGAGGCCATAAATCAGAGAGAAATGCTGGAACGGGCGATAATGCAGGGAAAAACGAGCGCCATAGGTGGACGTAACGTAGGAGCGCATTTTCAGACTCCTGCTTTTATACATGTAAAGCCCGTGAAATACACACGGTTAACTTCAGGCAGAAAATTTCGGAATCATTGAATACGTGGTAAATCATCGTGGATATTCTCGATCCATCACTCGACGGTTCTCGAAATAAAAAGTAAAAATGTAGGCAGATGTCAAAGACGGATCAGAAAATACTAAATAAACTATGTGCTGCACGATGATGCTTTTTGGCACACAAACATTTCTGGAATATCTTATTCAAAAACCTATTCATCGTCTGTTGTAACCTTGTTTGTTTGTTTTTTTTTTCATTTCATTTAGCACATGCACTTTTTTTCTTTCATACAAGCAGGCATTAACGTAACTTGGCGGATACAAATATGATTTTTCCTGAACGTTGGTAATCTTTTTATAACAGCATAATGAGAACGATTAAGATAACTATATTCGTAGTAAGTAAACATATAAATCTTCCACGCATTACTCAACAAAGTTATTAACGTAATTTTGCATCGATGAAAACTCAGTAATTTATAGAGATGTAAAAACGAGTAAAAGGATACAGAACTTGCGGCCACATATTCCTTTATGGACAGAAGAACGAATGTTAAAATTATTTAAGAAATACCGTTACAAAACAACAGATTGACGAAATATACAAACGTACACGTACGTCTCATATTTACCATCTAAAAAGACGAACAATTCGTTCAGAAACAATGCACTCATATTTCCTTTATAAGTCCTCATGACAGAAATCGAAACAAATTTTCCACCCGAGCCACAAGTCACGTACCTCCCGTAGCTCTCCAAAGGATTCGAAACTCCTGAACCCGGTAGGAAGAATTTAATACAAACCTTTAGCCTAAACCATTAACCATATATCTAACATACCCTTCCAAAGGACTCCAAACTCCAGAATCGCATAGGAAAATATTAATGCGCACACCGCACAGTATCATTAATCTCATATCTCCTATGTCCTTCCGAAGTATTCCAAACTCCTAAATATCTTAACAAGAAATTAACGTAGACTTTAAAACAAAACCATTAACCACGTATCCGATAGTTCCTTCCAGAGGACTCCAAACTCCAGAATCGCATAGGAAAATATTAATGCGCACACCGCACAGTATCATTAATCTCATATCTCCTATGTCCTTCCGAAGTATTCCAAACTCCTGAATCTCTTAACAAGAAATTAACGTAGACTTTAAACCAAAACCATTAACCACGTATCCGACAGTTCCTTCCAGAGGACTCCAGACTCCAGAATCGTATATGAAAACATTAATGCGGACCGTGCTGAGACTGTTAACCGCATATCTCGTACGTCCTTCCAAAGGCTCCCAAACTCCTGAATCGGGCATAACGAAATTAAGGCAGACTTCGAGGCTGAAACATTAATCGCGTATCTCCTGTGACCCTACGAAGGATTCCAAGCTCCTGAATCGGCCTGAGAGGCTAATACGGGAAAAACGGCGTTGCATGCGAGCGGCATAGGTGGACGGAACGTAGGAGCGTACATTCACGCTCACGGTCGTACACACGCGAGGCGGGCGTGAGTCACTCATTCATGCCTGGGCCGTTGGCGGCCGCGGGCGTCGTACGATTACGTAACGTGCGTGTGTACGTACGGAGGAGGGAAAGAGAAAAAGAGAGCGGGACTCACGCTCTGGGAATGCCGGCCTTAAATAACCAACAATAAGCGCGAGCGTAGGATCTCTCGCTTGTTTATAACCTGGCCGCGTCGGGCACGAGCTGGAAGTGGAAACTTGGAAACGCGCCGACCTTATAAAAAGATATTAGGGTTACAGCTCGCGCACCCACCTCGTCCTTCGCGTTACGCTTCGGTGTAACGCTTCGACCGCCAAACGAAATCCATCGACTGCGCAGCGGTATTTGCCATTGGCTTTCGTCGTCTCGATAAGAACACTTCTCCTCGTCGAATGCTTCCTTAACACTAGAAGTATCAGCCACTTTCGGGGTATATTTAGAACACCACATCTTTAAAAAAAAAAAAAAGAGGGAGAGTAAAAAGTAATTTTAGTAAATCAATATGATTATCTAAATACTGCGAGAGAATCATGGAAAGTCTAGAGAAATACATCGTTATAAAGTACTACGATTTTTTAAAGAAACGACTGACCAGTTATTTTGACTGGTTTGGTAGTTCTAGTGTTGATAAGATCGCGACGCACGCCACGCTTTTCAGTGATCCTAAAACGCTTAGGCGTGGAAAGCGTGAATCACCACGCGCGATTGACTCTTGATTAACGCCGAGACAAAGTTGCAACGCTGAATTCTTGAAGCATTATATCGTATAACTCGGCACGGCGTTATTTTAAAACCAAACGCTGGGTTATGTAAGTTGAAGTGGCGGTTGACGCGTTAAAAATGGTATACACTTCGCTCAAAGCTTTTCGTCGAGTGTAAGCTTGAAGAATGCTGCATGAGGAATCTTGTCTTTCTAGCAGAGCTCATTTGCTTTGCATTGCTCATTTATAATTACGTCTTTATCCTAAATCAATATTTTTAAACAGCTTGTAGTATTCCTGATGTTATACGATGGAGTAAAGTTATGAGACGGTTGCGTAAAATCTTGTTTTTTTTTATTCTGACAAAAACACGATGTACTCATCCGTAATTTTCATTTGTATGCTTAGGATGTATTGAAGAATATTATTCTACCGGGGCTGAGCAATGGAGAAAAATGTTTAAAAAATGAGCGAAGAAAGGTAAAAATCTATCTCATAAAAGTCAAGGTTTTTACCTTCGCGTTAGACAATGTAACATTGAATTAATAACTCTCCCAAATATTCCTAACGACCGCTGCCATGGTAACGAAGTCTTAACTCGTTACCAAGGCCAGGAATACGTGCGCGTCGCTTTAAGCAGAGTAAGCCTGCACGCGTGTCATTGTCCCTGAAAAGGCCGAATCCTCCTAGGCTAATGATGTTAGTAGCTTACGCCAAAAATAAATCAAGCCAAAAACGTCACGACGACGTGAGCAAGTCTGCCGACATGTTCCTCCTTCTCTTGGAAAAGGACTGAGCTATCGAGGACAAATTCCACGCAGAAAAATCCCAATCCTTTTCCATATAAAACAACTCAACTTTATTTTGCTCGTTAACCTTTCCATCAAAGATTGCGATCCTTCGGCGCTTAGAGGCGCGCGCTGCTTTTTGCTCGCACAAACGCGGATGCGAGAAGACCTTTTTCCACTCGAACAAAGTGGCATGACGCTAGAAACTCGGCGTATATTCAGCATCGAAGCGCTAGAATGCGATCCAGGATGAGATAAGCGGTGCGGATTAAGGTGTGCTTTCGTTTCTCGCAATTTCCTAGAGCCACGGAGTAGCCATCAAAGGCCGACGTCGTGCAACCGTGTCGGCGATTATAACAGTAAGGCGGCCACGCAGAAAGCACCGCCGGACTTTTCGATGCGATGCGAAATAACGCGATAAATAGCGCGGCTTTCCTCCTTTCCTTCCTCCTTTTACTCCCGACGAAGCGCTCTCACTGCCTGCGTGTGGTCCTTTCGACTATTCAAGTGATATTTACGTGGGCCCCTTGTATGTCAAAACAGCTAAGTAAAAAAAGTTCAGAAAGCTGCACGTTCCCCAAGACATATTGTGTTATATCAGCATCTGGATACTGATACCGGGAAAAGTACGCTTAATCGATATCATTTCCAAGACAATGTGTAATTTGCATCATTGACTTAGCTTTCCGTATGATATCGGACAATCGCGCATCGTCATTGTTCTCGAGAACAATGTATCGATTAACTAAAAGCGTGTAATCCTGACATAAGCCCGTAGTAATTACACGTCACTGTAATATTTATGTTTTATTTGACGCATGACCGGCCTTTATGTAAGATGCGATGCACGCGGGAAATCTTTGAAGATGGCGACACGTTCGACATAACGCTCATCTTCGCGTGGATTAAATCAAGGAGCAGAAAAACGAATTTCCAGGTTGAATATCTAGATACGTTTTCCACGAATCAGCCACGAATTTCTGCGCATAATTCGCAAGCTAGGCGTCCGCTAGTGTGCGTTGAGTCTTAAGAGTTACAAGCGCCTAGAATAAAATCCTCTACTAAATAATAGCCGTTTGATCTCCGAAGATCGAAGAAACGCGCGAACGTACGTTTGTCCCGTGTGCGAAAGAGTTAATAATGCTTCGCCACAGAGCTGCCCGCTACGAACGTTATTTAGAGCGGTATAATGGCACGATAAATCGGCCGGCCTGGCATAAGAGGGCGGCACAATTTCAAATATGCCGCGATGATTAATTAAGTTGCAAAGCCGGACCGCTTCTATCCGTTTCTCTCTTCTTCTCTCTCCCCTGCACCTTCTCCCCTTTTTTCTCTCTCACTCGCGCACTCACTCGCTCCTTCGCTCATTTATTCCCTTATTATTTTTTGACTTCTCTATCCTTTTTCTCTCCCGCTCACGCACTCACTCGCTCTTTCGCTCATTTATTCCCTTATTATTTTTTTACTTCTTTATCCTTTTTCTTTCTCACTCACGCACTCACTCGCTCCTTCGCTAATTTATTCCCTTATTATTTTTTTACTTCACTATCCTTTTTCTCTCTCGCTCACGCACTCACTCGCTCCTTCGCTCATTTATTCCCTTATTATTTTTTAACTTCTCTATCCTTTTCCTCTCTCGCTCACGCACTCACTCGCTCTTTCGCTCATTTATTCCCTTATTATTTTTTTACTTCTCTATCCTTTTCCTTTCTCACTCACGCACTCACTCGCTCCTTCGCTCATGTATTCACTTATTATTTTTTGACTTCTCTATCCTTTTCCTCTCTCGCTCACGCACTCACTCGCTCCTTCGCTCATTTATTCCCTTATTATTTTTTTACTTCACTATTCTTTTTCCTTCTCGCTCACGCACTCATTCTTTCACTCATTCTTCCTTCTCTCTTTCTCTCTCTCTCTATTTGTCTTACTCACGCACTCGCACTCACACCAACTCTTTCACCTACTCATTCCCTCTCTCTCTTTATCTCTCTCCTCCGCAAGGAACGATACGAAAGGAGCGTAATCGGGCCCAGTAACGAAGACCAGAATTTCTGGCCGCCTAATGAGCTCTGGGTTTTTGGCCAAGGATGCGAATACGAGGTGCCACCTGAGATCGTTTCATCGTTTCGCGGTGGCAAGAAAGCCGTAGGAGTGCTCCAGGCCGAAAAGGATCGGCGACGAAGCCGGAATCGCACGGTCGAGCCTTTTGTTTACGGCCCGCCCGCACAGCGGGTTCATGGAAACACCTGTCCACCCTCTCACCAGGGGGGCAGGGGGGAGAGGAGGGAGGGCCAGGCGAATGATTCGAAGGCGGGCGGGTCATTAACCGAAAAACGAATCAAGTTTCGCGATTTTCGCTCGTTCGCCACCGCGCCGGCTGGCGGCAGACGTGACGTCCTTCTTCCTCCATTATGCGACTTACATTTTAAACACCTTACTCGAGGAAGCCTCGATAAAAAAATATCGCGGCTCGTGCGAAGGAAGCTCGAAGTTCTTCTATCGCATGGATTTCCACGCTCTAGAGCGATGATTTATACGGCTTCATTTTTAGATCTGGCTCTTGAATAAATTTCGAGAGCGATCGACGAGGTAATTTAACGTTGAATTTGTTTTTTTTTTATATTAATTTTTCGGCACCGACTGCTAAGGTCATTTGGCCTAGGACCTACTGTTTAAGCTGGGTTCCAAACCACCACGTTGAATTTGTACCTTAGACAGGTCTCGATCTCTTGAAACTAGAAATAGATGGAACAGAACCACGTATCCTAAGGATAGTAAATAGATTCTTTATGTACACGCTCATGCGATTTATTTATTCTCGCTATGCGATCTATTTATATATAATACATGCGATTTAGTTAATCCTCGAGCTATTCGTTAATCTTCTGTGACCGACGCTTTCCTCAGGATTTCAGTCATCCGAACGTACTTTAATCTGCCTTTCAGCGCGATCCTACGACCTTAAAAAATAAAGACAAAGTTGGATGTGAGCAATGAGTCACACGAGGACCGACGCGCGGCCTTTCGATCGAGGACAATCCGCGAATCTGGGAGGGAACAATGGCTCAGGACCGAACACGTAAACGTTATCTCGATCCCATCGTGGGTTATAGACGGTTAAATAACCCTTGGCGGTGGATTCGTCGTGCGAAGCAACGCGCTCGACGAACAGAACTCGAAGGGGCTTTCTCGAAGCTTATATCCATCGCACCGCGGTATTACCAAGGATGCTCGTTCCGCGACACACGTTTTACGCCCCGGTCGTTCGGCCCGCAGGATACGAGACTCGATCGCCTGGCTCCTAATCGACGACGGCCTGGCCACGATCCTCGAGAATCGCGGAGGTAACGCACGGTGGTTAACCGTTTGTCCATAGAAACGGGCCCCCCAACAGCACGAAAACGGGACACGAATGTGTTGAGCAACTTTGTTGACGGCGCTGAAGATCGCGCCTGGATAAGTCGCGCGTTTCTTTTTTTTCCTCCTTCCCCAGGACCATTACGGCTTCCTGGTTCGTGCGATTATCTCGGATCGGCGGCGATTTCCGGAATTTTTCAATTACCTTATCTCGACGCCGGTGAAACGACGGGCGGACATTGTAACCTGGATGTTTGTGCAGCCTCGCGTAATCTCAGACACGTAATGCATTGTGGGTAGC
Source organism: Ampulex compressa (assembly GCA_038496175.1). NCBI lineage: Eukaryota > Metazoa > Arthropoda > Insecta > Hymenoptera > Ampulicidae > Ampulex > Ampulex compressa. The sequence goes on along the minus strand of JBCFXI010000187.1, from coordinate 33,781 downwards.
TTTTGCATAGGCGTTGCCGCGGCGGGAGCACGAGGGACGTGACTCGATCGTTTCGATGCTTACCGTCGTTTGTTTATTTAAGCTTCGGAGTGTCTTGTTAAGGGTACTCGGTTTGGAGATTGCTTTTTGAACAACAAGCTTCTGGATCGATGATATGCCGATCGTATAGAAGGCTGCGGGGACGATGGAGGATAATGTGAAAAGTGAATCCCCTCTCTGATGTTAGTACGGGAATTATACTCTTCATTGGTATATTTTGTCGAGGATTCGAAAGGTACCTGCGCTTGGTTAAATACAATGTACTTATTTTTTTTAACGATCTTAAGATACTTTTTCCTCCATTCGAAAATAAAATATGGAACAAATATTTTGTGAGGCTCACCGGACAAAATTCAAAACGATAAATGCCAGGTGAGAATGGAGAAGGGTTTTGAAATTTTTTCGCGGAAAAGCAAGGTGTACCTCGGATCGTTCCGCGCGGAAGTCCGCGATAATTGCCATTTTTTATCCGTACTTTTTACACTCGCACATTTTCAGATAAAAGCCGCGATATTAAGTTTCAAGTTTATTCCTCGCTCACGTCGCTTTCGCGAAACTAAACGAGCTCGGCGGAGCCGTATCAAAAGCTCGCTCTCCCGGAGTTGGTTAAAAAAGAATTCCTCGAAAGTCGGAGATCTTAAACAGTCGTGCGCTTTAAACGAGACAATTACACGTTCGCTTCTCGCCGGCTATTTTTAGGAGGCAAGGGTACAGGAATAAATCCAATGGAATCCGCCTGGTAAATTAGGAGCAATTAAACCCACTCGAGGCCGGCTGCTCATCTGGATTCGTTCACGTCTTTGTCCCCATGATTCCTCCTCGTTTTCGCGCGCTGAGCCAAACGAGATAACTCGAGGGCCCCGTAATGCATTGCGTAATAAACGCGGGAACGCGTGGCCGAGGTCAAAAGCATCGTTACAACGTTATACGGAAAGGATTCGCCTCGTCCACTCAGCTGCATCGTCGCGCCTCGGAATGATTGCCAAGTCGGATACGAGGAAGTCGTAAAGTTGTGTAATTCTTTATCTCTCGTCGAAGTACGCAGTAATACCGCATTGACCCTGCCACCAAAAGTAAATTTACTTTTTACGCGTCGTTAATGGCATTCGGCAAATAGGTTAAAGGAATGTATTCACATCGTAAAGTAGTCGCTTTATGGGAGCTACCAATTCATTTTCGAATGAATCACCGCGAGGATAGTGCTCGTAGCTCGAGCACGTTCGATCGTACATCTGTTGTTTTTTCGTGTCTGTCAACGCGCTTAATATGCGTTGTATAACGTTTGGATTGTGTACTAAACCCGGCGCAAAAATATTTTGCTTCCGCGCGTAGTCGGAGGATGAATAAAAATACGCTCATCCCTGGAGTTGTATTTTAACTGGCGGCTCGACAGGTTAATTATGTCTGTGCGCGTAATTGCTTTTTGAAACAACCCTATAAACTATATTGGTTCGATGCGTATTTTTCCAAAGATCTGTCGGTCCATCGAAACGAAGGATGATCGAAGGATGTATTGCGAGATACTTATTCGAGTGAGATCGATTATGTGCCAACGTAAAATGGACCGTTTATTTTGAAAGTGGTGTAAGTCCATTTTGTCTTGTTTCAAAAAAAACGAAGGTTAGAGTATTTGTCGATCAAAAAGTATCGGTTAATATTACCGAGTGTGGCAATGTTTCTATTTGCATATCGTACAAATGTAAAACAGCAGTAGCCACCGATCTTATCATCTGTCTATCGAAGTGAACTTACACCACTTTCATAATCAATGGCTGCGGAATTTCTTTTATCAACATTAAATTCAACAAGACGTTGGTATTTTTTAAGGTATTAAATACTAACTAGTTGTAAACAAAGAGTTTACGCTGAGTTAATCATAGAACACGTGATATCTCATTTTTTTTTTAATTATCGACTTACACCACTTTGAAAATAAACGGTCCAAATAATCGTGTTCCGCGAGAAAGAAAAAATAAGTTTCACGTCACACGATCTTAGAGATCAGTACCAAGCATCCAAGTCGAGAAAAATGTTATCCAGCCGACAACCGTGCAGTAAGGATATCGGATTTTCTGCGCTTATCTTACAAATTTCATTTTCCGTCTCCTGAAAGGCGTGCTTTTCTCCGCCATCATTTTCCGCGGTGCAACCTTTGGCGTGTCTAGCCGGCAGAAGAGGCTCCACCGCGATAAATTATTTCATCTGTCTGCCCTTCTTTTCTCCCCGACATGCCGCTGTCGTCGGTTCCGCGGCTGAACACGCGAGAGCTAATCGAGCTGTCATCCGCTTTCCCGGTGTCGTAAACATTAATCAGAGCCGCGGCGGTGCATGAAATTTCACCAGATGCCACCAGCTTTCGTTTCGTTGTCAAGCGCGCTTAAGTATCGTCGGAAATGGTCAAGCTCCAGCCGCGCGAACCCGGACAGGAAGCGATACACTTGTCAGTCCGACCCTTTTCGAGCGTCTCGCGACTGACGATGTCGATAATATTGTTACACTAGTCCTCCTTCTTTCCTCTTATACTTCGCATCGAATACAATGATCGCATTCCGCTCGAGAGCACTTACGTTTGGTCCCCCATATCTGGGAATATGCAGAATATTTCATCGCTATTTCCATTTTTTTCGTCTTTAACCATGACATCGGACTTGATGGACGATATATTCCATTTCCTCCTGACGTTTGAATCCTTAATTTTCTAGATGGTAGATTCGACGCTTTGCGCGCTACTCGACGCGCTGCTTTTAATTTATTTTCGATATCGAATGCTATGGTCGTTAACTCGGAGCCTGTCGTTTAAAGCGAGGTTTAAATCACCGGGTTTACGGTACGATACACTTGGAAAGGGCCAAAAGTGATGAATGGGATTTCAGGTCGAGTCCTCTCGATGGAAGCTCCACGACTTTGTCATTACACAGCGGTAGCCTCTCGACGTTGTGATTAATTCGCGTTTAACGCTGATTTCTATAATCATTTCGCCTAGGATTCCGTTGTTTATTACGGGCCTGAAATCACTGGTTTCCTGAGGTCCACGTAAAGAGGTATGGCGGTAATAAATAGGGCCTATGTATTTTGGATAACAGGTGGGAAGCTTTGTCCCTTTCATCCTCGTAATCTTCCGAGATTTTTTATACGCTTTTAACAATAATTATCGATCAGTTATATCCATTCTTTTAATGTCCTCGCGGCAGAAACCTGTTGCATCGCGCCGTACAGCAATGGACAGAAAGTAACCTCCAATAAAACCCTCTCCGCTGATAATACACACCCCGTTCAAACTCCGGTCGTAAGTAATGTCCGAGAACTCTCGCCGCTTATGCGCTTGAAACGATTTATGGAAGTCGAAGTTTCATTGCGCACTTAGGCCACCGTACTTTCTTGAGAAAAAAAAAAAAAAGAAAGGAAAAAACCTATGATCGCGGCGATCCAAGTTCTTATTCCACCCTCCATCAACCGGTCGGTTTGGGTAACCAACGAAATTGCCTAAGTTATGGAGGTCAGCCGAGAAATTCTCCCGGAATTTTGAGGGCTAATGAATTTTAAATTGTCTCGACTTATTCTCGAATATTTTAGTATCGAACTTATTTTCGCGACGATTCTAAAGAACAAACTTGACGACGTAAGAACGAGTTTATCTCAGCTCGTCGTACTTTTTCCACAAAGAATAGCAGGGTTATAGCGATTCGAGATTTTCTTCTCTCCACATGCAAGCTACGAAGCTCCCCTAAGAATCCCTTTCGAAATCCATAGGCTTAGTCAGTCTTAAATTAAAATGACGCTCTCTCAAATCCATCTTCAAGAGAAACCCCTTTACGCCGATCCTACGAAGCGCGCATCGATCACTTACGTACTTGAGAATTTCATCGTGTATCTATACACCGTCGTATATTTTTTCGAAAAAGAAATCTGCGCTTCCCTCGATCCATTTTTCCTCGATCGACCGACCAGTTCGTTCCGGCAATCGACAAAATTGTTGGACTTACGAGGGACGTCCTGAAAAATCACCGCGCGGTCCTTAGGCTCGACTTCTTACTCCACCCTCGTAGGATATCCCTCGGCGAGACCTTCTGCGGCGAGGAGGGGGAGAAATTGCGAGTCATTCGATTTTACTGCCTTTACGGGTAACGCGTCTGCTGGTTAGAGCTTCGAAGGAAATATCACGGAGAAAGAGTGGCCTCGCCTGCCGCCGCGTTTTCCTCTCCTCGACGTACCAACGTTCTTTTTTTTGCAGCGCTCCAATACCTCAATGCGTATTGGCGCACGTACCTCGTACGTCGCTGTATATTAACCGGCACCCATTAAACATTATACGATTCCTCGTATGATAATCCCGCGGAGAGGTATCGGTGTTTTAGCGCGACTGTACGTTAATTAAGCTGGAAACTGATCTTCTACGCAGCGGCGTTCCCATTTGCTCGATCTTATCTCAATGTGGAAGGAGAGCCCGTAATTGCATCACCTAACAATGTTTTCCCTTTGTCCGGGCTTAATTTAAATTGGTTTAGGTCGTCGGGGTGTAGTAATCTAAACTTTAATTTCCCGCAGCTGCCATCCTTATTCTTCCCTCGGTCTTAGATTTAAGTTCTGCACTTAGCGCGGCCGGACTAAGATTTGACCGATGAAAACTCGCGATACTCGTTGATGTCATCCTCCTGGGAGGGTTACATTAGTAATTAACCGTAAAGAGCAACCCTCTCGTTTAGATGCTTGACCGCAGATACGTTGATGTCAAATCATGACCAGAGGAGGGAGGCTGTTCCTTAGAGTACTTAGTATATTGTCGTACTCCGTGCTGTTATATCGGGTACATATTAATACTCTTTCTCCTTATTGTACTATATGTACATATTAATACCGTCTCGTGTCTACATCAGTGCCTTCCTTGTTCGATTCCCAAAGAGAAAAGTTGTATAAAGAGAAAAACAGTAAGCATGCCGAGTCTCACTTATAAATTCGATTTCCTAAGTAGTCGATTTGACACTTTCGTAGAGAAAGATTACGCTGAAGAACAAGCACAGTGTTTGTATTATTCATTGTCAATGGACCTGTTATCAACATCCCATGAGAGTATACACTTGGAGCAGTCCTAACTTTATAAATACAGGAATAAATATACGAGAATCGTAAGAGAGAGGATTCGATGTAAGCGCAGGAATTAAACGTGGCTGGTGCCAAGTAACCGACAGTTTCGACGACGAAAGTTTCCACGTCAGCCGCTGATTTATGACGTTAAGAAAATTGTCGTCGTACATCTGGCCGCGACCGGCCGCAAATAAATCGCAGTGGAGTGGATTAAGCTTTGCCCGTTAAACGCCTCGGTCCTTGGAGTTTCTTCGAGTGCTCGAGCAAAAACCTCGCGCACCGCTACATCGAGAAGTTTTCACGGCGCGTGCTCGGCTCCGCGCGTAAGGCCGCAGCGCGAAAACAGTTTAAGCACCGGATGATTAATGTTTGTCGTAATTAATTACCGATGTAATTGCCACCTACCCGGCAAACACGCAGGCCTTTATTAGGACACCTTGAACTTCCGTCTGTGGGAGTTCCACGTGCTGACCTTTCGTATCGTATCTTTTCCGAGACAGTTTTGCTCCCGTTTCTTGCTTATCTGATTCGCGGCACCGTTTGACCTATGCTTGGATCCATTACCACCAGAACCACGGTGTACGTGTCGCATGAAAAATGGTTCGCGGATGGTCCGTGGTCCAAGCTTTTTTCCGCGGTACCGACACCTCGTTTTAAGGTGATGTTAGAATTAAAAAAACACTAGAACTACCAAGTCAAATGACTGGTAAGTCGTTTCTTTAAAAAATCATAGTACTTTATAACGATGCATTTTTTTTAGATTTTCCATGATTTTCATCGCTTTGATTTACTGAAATTTCCTTTCACTGTCCTCTTTTTTTTAAAGATCTATGATGTTTCTATGATTTAAAGATCTCTCGTATGTGGTATTCTAAATATACCTAGAATATCGCTAGTAGTTAAAACTATAGTGCATGTATTTTTTTTTCAAATTAATTCTCAGCGCCCAGTAGGACCCACTCTTCAAGCTGGATTTCTAACCACCGGATATACAGTATATCACATGCAAATAGCAGAAGTGATATACGGAAGTGGCGTTTATATTACACAGAAACTTATCCAGAGGTGACGAGCGATATACGAACTCGAATCCTCCATCGCGCACCTCTGATCTCGGAACATCGGGGATCGCACGGACGGAGCACCGGAGTCGCCAAATATAATTCGTCCTCCATGAAACTCTTCCAGCCAATCGGCCTCACCTTTGATGTCCGCGGGCCGATATGGGAAAAGTTAATTTAAGGCCGATAGGTTTAACGAAGTTGTGCCTCGAGTTTTCACCGAAAATGGCCCGGCGGTTTCAGCGCGAGCGTCGGCCCAAGTTGGCCGCCTCTAAAGCGGTTAAATTCCCTTTGTCTGAGATTTCCTTTATTTGTTCATGCCCGGCAACCGCGAGATCGCCGCAGAAACCTCTTGGCTCGGCCCTCGGATTTCGACCGATCGTTGGGTCGCGGAGGAAAGCCGGAAAAATCTTGGCCATCCTCTCCCGGATGGCGGCGGAGTGTTATTTAAACTGACCAAAGTTGGGGATATTTTAATCCGGATGCGACGCGCCGGTGTGCGCGCGTGTGCGTGAGCGGACAGCGAGTTGAAGAGGGTAAGATGAGGATATTCCCCGAAGGAGGCGCGGGGGGGAACGGGTTGTTAGCGGATCCATCGGAGAACACGTCCGCGCGCCTTACGCCGCGGAGGCTCTTTTAACTTTGACGGACACCATTTTTCCCCGGTAATTGTACCTGGGGCGATTCTTTTTTAATCGTTCCGTGTTATTCACCGCGCTCGACGTTCGCCTCTTTATTTGCCCTCGCCTGTTTGTAATGCCCCGGGCAACGAAACCGTGAAAACCATTGCGCCCCGTGGAGGATCCAAAAGTGGATTACGGAAACCGTACAAAAGCCGCGTTATTTGCAATTGCTTCGACCACTCTTTGCGAGTCTGTATTTACGGCCGCTTCGAATGTTCTTGCGGTTCGCCAGCGGATAATGTACGATTTTGTGTATTTTAATACCCTCGTTTAGAGTTTTTATTTTAGTTTTATTCCTTTTCTCTTACTTTACGCTTTGCGTAGATATTCGTGATTATACGTGGTACTGGTAGGATATTTTAGTGTTTTAATCGTTCAACTGAAAGCGAGGGAACTGCGATTGCGCGATGGCTAGATACTCAAACTTCTACGTGGAGATCCGAATTCAAGTTCTCTTACTTTGAAACAATTTTCTATGGGATGCATACCGTGTAATTTCGATGGTCCGTAATTCATCTTAAAATAATAGCTCCTAAGCTGAGTGATATTCGTGATCGTTACCAAAAATCGAGGGAGGGGGGAATCTAATTTAAAAATCTATCCACCGTACGAAAGTGCAATTTCCATGCATAGTGCGAGCGCTGCCTCAAATGCACGACGCTTCCCTTTTACGCGCTTCCAAAAACGTCATTTCCAGTCGTGCACGTGTCAAGAATACACGCCCGAAACACGTCGCTATTTAAATTAAGAGAGTAAGGTGCTTTTCACCTTGTTCAAACGTATACACAGGAGTACCTGTCACGTTCTTATCTTCTCCGTTTGGCGCCCGCGGAAGCGTACAAAATATACTCGCTCATGAAAGATACGACTTCTATTGTCGGCCCAACGAGATATTCCTCGTCCTCCGTTTCGCCAGTGGCTGAGTTACGTTTTTCCATCAGCCTTATGTTTAAAAATATAAATCCCACAGATTCGCCATCCCGATACTATATTCGTACATCGAAAATCGTTTTGCATGGCGTCGAAAAGATTTTAAGAGAGATCCTGAACAATGTTGATCTCCAATTTTTCTCTCTCTTTTGTATTTTTTGTTAAGACAGATGGTAATTGCGGTAACTATTCTTTTGCGAATACAACGATCGATTCAATACCTTATAATGCGATGGTACTTTCTAGAGGATGTTATCCACTTTAAACAATAGGCACTAAATTCTCTATACGTCACTTAGATCCTCATACTCGACCAACCACGGTATTCGATAAAAGTCATCACGGGTAATACAAGATTGACTCGTCCGTCTCCTAATTTCACTCTCCCCACGTTCCAGGCAAAAAAGAATGAATCCCTTTGCAGCTAGAAAGTTACTTAAGCTCCTACCAAATACTCCCACAAACATTCCACGCGATAATGAGACCGCGAATTATTTGGCTGAAATCCACAGCGGCAAAAAGCAGTAAAACGCGTTTCGCTACTTCCACTTCTGTTCTTCCATGGCAGCGCCACGAGACATCGCGCAGTGTTCGCTCGGATATTCTACGATCTCACTTTACGGACGATATCGTAAAAACGGCTAATTTATGCTCACCGACGAGTCGAAATTCCCCCGAACCGAGGGGGAGGGGGGGGGGGGGTTAAGATTGCGCCTCCTTTTCCCCGGGGCACAGCGAGGGACAATAAAGTTCACGATACGGAATAGCGGCTTACTTTATGGAAGACATTTGCCACATTGTAGGGAAACGGGCCGCGTCTTTAAGCGGCGCGCACCGGGGATACGGCGGTTCGGCTATCGCGAAAGGTGTATCGTTACAAAGTGTGCAAATAGAGTCCGCAAATTGTTACGCATGGGTTTAGTGCCTGGGTATAAAGCGGGACATAACTTGTGCGCCGAACAAGTCGGAAGCGCGTGGGCAAGCGGCGGCGTGGGCAGAGGTGAGGAAAGTTGTCCACTATTTTAGTTACTTGAGTTACCATCGCACGGCGCGCTTTAACTTCATGACTATGCAGTAAGAATATCAAATTAAGTACTTTACGATGGGCTTCCGCAAAAAAGTTTCGAGACCCCTCCCCCCCCCTCCCCCTTCTCCAACCCTCCTTGGTGTCCTCGTCATTATTCTCAACCTTCTGGAGGTAACCGCCTCTCGTTAACCGCATTATCGCGTTTGTTCCCAAGAATCATTTTTAACCTCTGCAACCTGTTTCGCAACCGAGACTGCAAATTTCCGGAAAAACGTGCGCACACGCTCGAATGCGAGCTGGTAATTTTCTGCGATTCTCACAATGTTGCTTTTATTCCCACGGCGGGAGCTGACCCCTATATACAAGCTTGCTCGTATGATTTTCACTTCCCGGATGAGGACTTTAAAATAAATATTGGATAGGCACACTTTTTTTTCTCTCGCTGCAATGTTTCCAGTTAAACTTTGTTTTAGCAAGGCGGGCAAAGTGTGATGCGATACTCGGGAAAGGACAAAGGTAATCGCTCGATATCGCGTTTTTTATTAATCGTAGATATGCCGCGCGAAGACTAAAAATTCCGTCCTCGTCGAGTCTCACGCCTGTTAAATTATAAACCGGTATATATATATGTCTAGCATTAGAACTAGCGAGTCGGTCAGAAAGACTGGTCCATAATTTCTTTAAAAAATCATAGCGCTCTATAATCGTGTGTTTTCTCAGACGTTCCCCGATTTCCACGCAGTATTCGGATCGTTATCTCGATTCATCCAAATTCGCTTTTGCTCCCTTTCTTTTATAACATAAAATATATAACATATTATGTAAGGGGTTTTCTAAATGTGTCTCCAAAAGCCGCCAGTAGTTCCAGTGATAAACACGAGTGTCCCATTTTCTACGCGATATGTATACCGTAGCTCTGTTAGTTTAGAACCCACTTTAAACAGTAGGTCCTAGGCCAAATGACCTTAGTAATCGGTGCCCAAAAAAAAAAAAAAAAAAAAAAAACGAGTGTCCCATAATTCTATTCGCCCTTTATTCCCCAAGTATTCCTCAATCCCTACAGACCCCCTTATTCAAAATGACCAGTAATTACAAAAACTTCCGCGACTAATAAGAGAATAATAAAAAACTTAGTTTGACCCATCTTCGAAGAGCGAGAATCTCCGAAAATCCTTCAACGCTCTTCAACATCGTCTCCGATGCTCAACCAGGCAAAGGCGCGAGGGAGAAATCCGAGGATGCGAAAGACCAGCAGCCTTCCCGGCGAATTTCCTCGCGGCGAAGGCCGCCGAGGAGGCGGGCCCCCACGGCTACTCGCGATTCCGTCCTAAGCGCGGAGCCGGAAATGCGAAAAAGTGTGCTCGTGCTCGGCTCGGTACAAATAAGGCCGCGAGCACACCTACACCTCGCTCGGCTCGGCTGCTCCCACATATCGGCGTACACGAAAGCGCGCCGCGCGCGCACACGAAGGCCGGACTTCCTCTCACGGATCCGCGGATCCATGAATGGTCCGTGGGCCATCAATGGGCTTACCACGGCTACCCACACGCACCCGTTTCCCTCCGCGCCTCGCATGCGCGCGCTCTCACGCGATCCGCGCCGAGCGAAATTGCCGGCGCGATCGGCCGCGATCGTCTTCCTCCCTTTCTCACGTGCGATTTGCACGGGAGCGCGGCTCGCACGCCCGGTTACGTGCTGCTCCTCGCTCCTGGACGATTTTTCCACGGATCCCCCGCCCCTCTCCCCTCGCCGCCGCCACCGTCTCTGAGAGTCCATCGTGCGAAAGACTTTCACGCCGCCGTGGGAAATCCCGGGGATTCGCGCCGCGCCGGAGATTAAACCCCGCTGGAAGCCTAACGAAGCGGTCGAGATGACCCTCGCCTGCAATTCCTCGAGGATTTAGCCATTGTTTTCCCACCACGATCGAGAATCGTCGAAGGGATTTACTTGGCTTTCGCCTCGTCCCCCTCTTTTAAGATGTACGCGCCGGGGTACGTCGACGCGATTTGGCGGTTTTACCTCGGGAGGAGTCGGCTTGGAGTGTCCGGATAAGACTTTGCGCCTTTTATGAGCGGCGACGCGACCTCGACCTGCTTTTGAGGAACGAGGAGCGAATGCGGGCGAGGATTTCGCGTCGAGATGGATTCTCTCCTTGCGCGTGGTTCATCGAAGATGTTTGAGAAGGAGCGCTCGAGATTGGGATAGTGGAAGACTACAGACTATAGAGATTCCTATGGTAAAATGATCAAAAAAAATCGATGCCGGAAATCCAAGAACAACAACGACAACACGATTACTTCTTTTAGGTTTATTTTATAGCGAAGAGTTCTTTGAGCTGCTGCTTTATGTTACTATAGAGGTAATGTTTCACTTCAGCGCTATGCTGGATTCCTGATACTCGAGGTTTATCCAACGAGCAAACCTTCGGATAAGAACCTCGATCTTACGCAACGCGCTTTGCCGGAAACGGTAATGAATGATTCATCCCGATCCTTTGGTACGACGAGGAGGATACCCTAGACGCTGTACGCGTCCTTAAGAGCGCGATATTAATATCTCGTTACGATCCGAGCAGAGATCCGCGATCAGAGCCCTGATCGCGGCCACCTGAAAATCTCCTTACGTACTCGGAATTAAATGCCGGCTTGCAGCGGACGCCGCGTAACCGTAACGTTATCTAATATCTTCCGACGCGCATATGTAGTTTCATTCATGGCGCGTTCGCCAAGCGCTCCGACCGCGCTCGTTGATGGTGCCGGGTTCGATTCACGAAACGGACGTTCCAAACGGTCGAGCGGCGCGTCCTCGAGACCGCCGGAAGTACGCGCACGGTGCGAATCCGTGCACTTCCCAGCAGACGCGCGGATTAATTGCAAATTCCCATTTTCAATTAAGTTCGTCCTCGCGGCGCGTCCTTGATGAAGCCGAGACGTTTCATCCGTTTCGCTTCGAGCAGCTCGCCTTCTTCGGCGCGTACAATACTCGGCTGATATTTTGCAATTCGATTCGCGTTGTTTTGCGCGTTCGAGTTGTGCTTTGAGATATACGGGGAAGGACTGTAGGGAGTTCTTGATATCAGATTTATCGAACCAGTCAAAGCGGAAGATTGTGCGACTTTGTGAGGATATTTTATTGAGATTATCCATGATTTTATAGGTATATGTGGATCGTTTGATTGGTACGCTGATATTTCGGCTATGTTCTCCTTTTACAGATACATGTGATATACCTAAGTGACTTTTATTCATTGCTAATCATTTTTTACCAATAAATTTAGTGTTAGAGATACATTCTTGATACTAAGAAATGGAGAAACAACCAAAAATTAATCTTTTTCACGAGTGCATAATCGTCTAGAGTAATCGATATCAAAGAATGCAATGTCGAGCCTTACTCGATCGGGACCTATAAAAATTCACCATTTCCTAACCCAAAGAATTCATCTGCCTCGCATCCATCATGGTAAATTACAACGCGTATTCAAATTAGGCTTTAAAATAAATGGTCAACCGTCAAAAAAACTTCTTAAAGACACGCTTTAAACGGTCAGAAGCGGAAAGACCGAATGGAGTTGTTTCACCTGCACGAATCGTCCCAACCTATCAATAGCGGGAAGCAAGATGTCCAGTCACATTCGACAAAAGATCCTGCAGGATTAAAAGCACGCGGTAATGGTGGTTGCGGCCGAGGGAATTCACGGTTTCGACGTTTCTCACAGCGGTCACCACAGAGGCTAGACTCGCACCTGCGAGCGTATTACCGTGCGCGGTCCAAATCGCGCGGTAGGAGCGAACGAGGACCGCGAATAACCGAGGGAAGAGCGCCATGTATATAAAGTTTCGACGAAATACGTACTTCGTGCGGGAGCAAACCACCGTTCCTTGATAAATCAAGCGCTACTCAGGCCCGCGCTTGTTCCTAATCTTCCTCTTCCGCCGCCACCTCCCCCTTTTCGGTTTAACTTCACGAAGAGCGAACTTTTGGAAATAAAATGGGCGAAAGCGAGCACGGTGGTTTGCTAAATGTTTCTCTCCCAGCCTCTGTAGGATTACGCGTATAATTTAATATTATTTACAGGCAGTAGGAGCGGTTGAAGGACCCGAAGGGATGGTTTTGTTCCGACGCCATCGTCCGCTAAAATTCTGCGTTACACGCTTCATCGCCCGTTGCTAAGCGAAGATTTATACCGAACTGTTCGAAGTGCGCTTCAAGCCTGAATCGATCGTAAATCGATCGATCCTTGAATACTTTTTGTCTCGTACTTATGTCTTATTGGTGTCAGCGCCGCGATATGAAAATGATCGTGAGAGGTGTAGTATTATAGATTGTAGGATACAGTGTTATTAAACATGAGAATCGAGCGGCCAACATTTCGAAACTAAACGGAGGAATAAGCACGAGACACGCGCAAGAAAATTATACTTTAGAGGCTGGCAACAAAATTGCCTCCGGTTGTAAATATTCATAAATAAGAGCACTGATTGAAAGTCGCCGTAATGCGGTGTACATGATTAATGACAAACGTACGTTCCTTCGTTTTATCCGAGCTTTCTCATAGAAGTACAGTTTTGCCCTAAACTCTGATCGATAGTTGAAATCTCTGTTCAAATTGAAGCAGTTTAACTTACAGATACGCGCAAGATAAAGATAAAAATATGATTTTAATACGCGATCGCAAACGCACGTGTCGCTGAGCGTGCAAAGTATCCGCATCGCAGATCGAGCTCCAGTCCTCGAGACGACGATAATTTATCTCCAGCAACGGGACCATCGTCGTTTAGTCGCTCTCCCGTTTCCCGTCTTTCGCGATCAAGTGTGCATCGCCATTCAACGAAATCGCAATTACTCAAACGGATGTACGCGTGTGGCTAGTCGAATACAGAAGACCCCACGGGGTAATTAATCCGCTCACGTGCACAGCCGCTTTAACGCGGGCATTAAGCTGCCCGTTATCAGCACATAAGTACGACGAAGTGAACCGTCCTACGTCATGCACTAAATCAGGCCTGGCCAAGCCAAATTGCACTACGGGACGCGTTGGGGACCTGAAAATTTCCGAGAGCCACGTGTGAATAATAGTAATGACGATTCTTTTCGAATATTCGTATGGAGATCTGGCTTTACGACGAGTTTCGTATTTGTTGATTTTTATCGAGGGCGATTGTTATTTGAATGCGGAGGTAGGTTAAAAGTGTTCGATCTGTGTAAAAGGGAAAACAAGGTAATGCTATAACCAGATATGAAAAGAAGCTTTGCATTGAAGAAACAATAATGTGTATTTATATGGTGATATACGTATAATAAAAATAGAAATACTTGATACTTTAAAAAATACATATATTTGTCGTACGTTTTGTACGTTTTGTATATATTGTGTACTGTGTTTTGTACGCCTCTGTGGCTACGTAGGATTCGTGGAATCGAACGAGCGTCCTGTGCCATTCTGTCGCGGAAAGGAAATCGATGCAAGAAAGTGCGTAGCTTGCCGAATGCTTTAATCTTGAAATACGCGTTTATTTCTCACGAATGTTGGTAGTTTAGCGGTAACGTTATTTTCATTGCGGTATTCGAGTAATATAAAAATTCATTGCTCGATTCCAATTGGAATTTGACTCTCTACTTGACAATCTAATCGAAGCATTTTCACAGTATAGAAATCTAAATGATATAAATAAGATTATAAATAACGAAGAAATGTTCAAAATCATATATAAGATACATAAGCGCTATTGAAGCTTAGGAGGTCCATTCGGATATCAAACCAGTCGCACGATCAGATCGACGTATATTGAATAATTATCCATTAGACAAAATAATCCTCGATTATTGTCGAATTTTCAAGCGATGCACTTGTGATTAAATCCGACAATCAATGTCACGTATCTAGCGATCGATTCCAGACGCGTAAAAGCATTCGTTCTCGCGTTTGTTTAACGGTTTACGTTTTCGAACGGCTCTGCATCAGCGATGCCCGAGGTGCAATGTGCGGCTTTCTGGGATCCTCGCGACATAGGCGCTTCATTCCATGGGAATGACGTGACATGATGAATGGCCCTGCCGATTCCCCCAAGCAGCGCACGCGTGAGCCCGTGACACGCTTCGAAGCTCGCAGGAGAAAATCTCAGGCGCGGCTCCTTCGTCTGGCCAATCTTGGAGAAGATCCTGATAGCCCTTTTGCAGCAGTGGTTCCTAACCAAGGGTTTCAGCCACGGTCTTCTGTCTACTAGAAAAATGTCTTTAACACTAGAACTAGTTTTATGAACGAGAGAGAACTATTTTAGAGAAGGATGGATAACGAGGGAAAGTAAACGAATCGATTTAATTTGTTGATTGTCACATGAAAATAAAGGAATATTCGCGGTCAACCAATGTTGGCAATTTTTTTAAAAAGATCACCGATCAGAGCTTTTAATCGCTTCGATGCAAAATATAGATTTCCGTACACGAAGTTACGTCGCGAGAGATCGTTTAATTATGAAGCATAGAATCTCCATCGTTACTCGATATGAAAATAAAAATAAAAAGCGGCTTATAAAATAAAGACGAGTTTTCTTCAATTAAAGTATAAACAGGTGTGCAATGAAAATAACCGAGGAAACACGATAGCGGTAGACTCGTTCATAAATCGTCTTTATCGTAATTCATGATTGCTCAGAGATAAATACATAATAACGATATCCCAGTTACGTCAAAACTAGCCATTACTTATCCCAATCCTCTCCTGCAGAGCCCACAAAGACTTTTATCGAGAATAATCCTCGACATTTAGGCGAGCAGCATCGAAATTTGCGTTTCTCTTCGATCGTCTCCCAAGGATGAGACGCAGCTTTCAATAATAAATCAAGGAAATATTTTTACCCCGGGGACGCGAACGCGCGTTTCGAGAGTCGACGGAGCGCCAGGGGCTAAGGAGGTTAAGAACCACTGTTTTATAGCTCCGCGTGCAGTGTTACACACCAGCCTCGAAGCCGCTCGTGGAACAAGAGCCCGTGAGAGCTCTATATAGGGATGTGTACACAGGATACCGTTCCCGAACGTCGATGGTTCCCGAACGAAATCATTTTTTCGCCCGGGATTACCTCGGGGCGATGCAGGAAGAGGGATCGCAGGGATCTCCCTCATCTCGAGACGGAAAAAAGTGTATTTTTTTACGAATACGCCCGCGTATTATCTCGAGGCACGGCGCGGCGTGCGTTATAAGAAGAAATATTACAGGGGCCGGAAGGTATTGTAGGTCTTTTTTTTTTTTTTTCTATCGAACTGTATCCCGATAGCCGAAGGAAAAAGTAACTCTCCCCGGGGTTTCCAGACGAACTTTTGCGCGAGCAACGACCGTGATTTTTAATTTTTCTTATATACGGGGTTCGTAAGTTCGCGCAAGATTTGGGGATTTCAAGAAAAGGGTGCATATGTGCCGGTAAAGCCGTGGAAGCCATTTATCCGATATGGCATTCCATACGTAACGCTATACTGTATACTTTATGGGTCAATATCAGATTAAACGTTTTTTATTATGAACCCTATTATTATAACCCGTTTTTTTATTATAATTCATATAAAAATGACTTCTTGCGTGAATTTTGGGACTCGCGCGAATATCGTTTGGTGTGGATGTTTTAAGCGACGTCTGACCCTCGAGATTTATAATATTATAACTTTAAAAGGTTGGTTGTCCTGATTCGTCTAATTTTTCCCCTGCAAACACAATGAGAATATACCAAGCGATGCTAGAATATAGAGAAAATCATCGAGGAATGAAGATTTCGCCTTTGAGCTTTGCTAAGCGCCTTAAAATCTTGGCAATTTCGTCGATTTTAGGATTATCGCGTATATCCAGCAAAATACCTCGAGAGGTATCCAGCGAAAAAGCGTTCCACGCTATCGACTCGACGGGACCTTCGAGAAACGTCCTCCGTGAACGACGCACATCGACCGGCCAATAAAGGCGAGAGCGCGTAGGAACCCAATTTGCTTTTGCGCCTGATCCTCATGGATCATCGCCCGTATGCCCCTTACCTTCGCTACAACTCTCCACGAGCAAGTCGATATATCGCTTTCCCGGCAGGAAGATTCGTCATCGGGCGTGGAAAAAAATGTGAAAGAGGGCGAGGAGGGAAAAACGGTTGGTGGAGGAGGAGCAGGGGGAAAGCACAGAGGACAGCTGCGGCGTCGAATCGGGGGGCCAAGGTAAAATAAACGATAAAGGCGCAGCAGCCTCAAAGGTATGAATGCGGAATTGCATAATACCCCGGCAATGCGGTATAAATTTCAAAAGTTTTGGAAATCTCATCGACCGACCGAGGCAGCGTTTAAACCAATGAGGCCTACGAGAACCGCGTTAACTCCTCGCGATCTCCAATCCAAATCCCAGGCTTCTTTCGAGGCTCGATTATTCCAATTATCGAATATTCCAAGCCGCGGCACACTGAAATAAATTAAAAATACTCCGGGATCGCGGTTATAAATGCTAAACCTTATTCCCTCGCTACGTATATCGATTGCTACCATTTTTATTATAATCCGGAATCGTTTCATTAAACCGGACTCTATAAATATGTATTCACCGGGGCTGCTTTGGGAGACATTCTCGCTCGACGAATACCCTTTGCATTCTTTATTCCAGAGAGAGAGAGAGAGAGAGAGAGAGAGAGAGCGAAAACGCTTTATTCCGCGGGAAGCGAAATAGTCAAACGACATACATCCCCTTCGTTATTTATTCAACAAGGACTCTAATAGATCCACACGTGGCGAAGGATCAGTCAAGGACGATCCAAGAATCCTACGCGAACTTCGAGTATCTCGCGAAAGGCGAAGCGTCCAAAGAACATAAACGTTCCCCCCTTCTTACTCTTAATACACGACTGTACGCTTTCCACGATCGACGACACAATGCTCGTACAATACACCCTCAGCCAAGTCAGGGCCCAAAACTGGAAGCAAAGAAATCATCCTGCCCCGCTGTACCACCCCGAAGGATTACTCCAGGAGCATCCCAGGGCAGCATCTTAGGGTCCTACCCAAACAGTTAGTAGTGTCCCGCGGCGAAAGGTCCGACAGAAGATTTCCAGCGTTGTTTCTCGAACCGCCCGACGACCATAGAATTTCTCCAATCAACATAATGCCAGGCTCGCGCACCGCGGCCCAGCCGAGTCGAAGCGGGAAGCAAAGAAATCGGCCTGGCTCGCTGTCGCGCCGCGAAGGATTACTCGAGGCGGATCCCAGGGCGGCGTCTTAGGGTCCTGCGCAAACAGCGGATATCCCTTGGCGAAAGGTGGAGCGTCCGGGTGATAAAGCGAGGCGCTGAATGCCGGCCGCGGGGGCGGCAGGAGCCTCATTGTTGTCGTCGTTTCTCTTAATGGTGTCGGCGGTTATGGCGGTCGGGCAGCGCAGGATCCCTCGTCGGGGCTGAGCGGAGCGTGGCCGAGATGCCGACCTGCAGATAGGCAAATGCACCCGCTTTTGGGCCACGAAGGGCCGCAGCATCGATTTTTGCGGAGGAGCGGCGGGAATTCCGTGCTCCTGGGAATATTGCGCGGCGCCTGACTGCAGGTATGCGGGCATTCGTGAGTTTCCATAATCGCCCGCTGGATCTGACCCATTTTGACGCACCCCTCCCTCGCTTCTCCCCTCGGAGAGCTGATCTAATGCGACTTAGAAACCGAACGGATCCGGGCGAGGGGTGGATGCTCTGGGAATGGGAAGAATATGCGACGCGAGTGGCATCAGACGATCGCCTCGTGTCATTGGTGAACTACGTATGCTGCACGAAGGGATTTCTTTGATGGCTCGGGTATGGATTTATTTTGAAAGATTCTTGCGCCTGGAAGGGGTTTAATTTGCTGATTCTGGCTCGTTTAATGTTTTGTTATCGCTTCTGTGAGGTATATAATGTTATATATACCTCTTGTAATTG
Organism: Ampulex compressa; assembly: GCA_038496175.1. NCBI lineage: Eukaryota > Metazoa > Arthropoda > Insecta > Hymenoptera > Ampulicidae > Ampulex > Ampulex compressa. The sequence continues at coordinate 15,046 of JBCFXI010000187.1, read as the reverse complement.
AGAGCAATCGCTCTTGACGCGAACAAGAATGTATGAGTTTAATTTTGTCCTAGTTTGAATGTCGAATTAGATTAGTCATCTGTAATTTAGGCAAGACAGGTGTATGACGATTCTCGATCGGCAAATGTATCTGAAGGATTAAGGACGTATCACGGAATATCGAGAAGGACATTTAGACGAGTTGCTTTACTTTCGAGTCGCGATAAATTATACGATCCAAAGGACGAGGTAGTTGGAACGATTAACGCCAGAACTATTGGCCACTTTCAGAACATATTTAGAACACCATGTACATCTTTAAAAAAAAGAAAAAGAGGAGACAAAATAAAATTTGTATAGATCAATATAACGATCTAAATATTGCATGAAAAATATAGAAAACCTCAGAAAACGCATCTTTATAAAACACTACGATTTTTTAATAGAATGATCAACCAGTCCTTTTGACCGACACGGTAGTTCTAGCGTTAAAAATATTCAAAAAATCCCCTCATATTTTTAATACACCCGAAAGACAGCTACAAAGGAGTAATAACGCGTAACCAATTATCCATCAACAATAGCTCGCTATCAAAGGCTCCAAAATTCGAAGAACTGCAACGAACAGGGGCTTCGAATAACTGGACCAGTATACGATGTCCATCGACATGTGCGAAAGTACCGCCCCAAAAGCGTAACGATCCAGGGAAGAAGCGCAATGGCGAGGTTCGCGCGGCGGCGTGTAATGCGTTAAACGGTCGAAAGAACCGCGCGGGGATCAGGGAATCGAAAGAATCGGACGTGTTTGGCTTGTCCATCGATATGTACGTGGGAGTATCCTGCCTGGCTACGCCCATTGGTCGGGCCTGAATTTTCTAGCGGCTTTTCCCACAAAAGGCCGCCGTCATCGCGCGATGCACGGTGTATACACGCGCGAGGAGCGGGGCGCATAGAAAGAGAGAAACGAATCGTCGCGACAATGCGACCGGAAATTGACGTTTCCATTGCATAATGGCGGACTTCCGCTTCCCCGCGAGGAATGACTCCGTCCGGCTTGTCACTTTTATAATAGCCTTTAAAAACCTGAATGGAGTTCGCCGTACGGCTACATTTAGGCGCATTACCGCGCCGGCTGGATCGATTCGGCGGCGCGCGTAATGTCGAGCACCGTCGCGAAAGGAGCGATCGGCGATAAGGGGGAAATCCGATCGTGCACCTTAATTTTTCCTAACGCTCCGTACACGCCGTTTATCCGGCATTCGATAGAGCACGGTGGCTGGCGTATTGTGAGTTGAGTATTCGTGGTATTCTTCGTCGTGGAAAGTAATTTTGGCGCGATGTATAAGGATCGTATGTGTTGGAATTTGTTAAATAATGCAGATTTTAATCATCGATAACGTGTTATATGGAATGATTCGAAGGTGGTGTTTGTTTTTCTACTGAATTTTCAATGTCGATTGCTGCAACCACGTACAAATAGACATGTATAGAATTAACAGTTTAATTTACTTCGGTAAAGATTAATGTGAACTCCCAGGCTTACAGTATGCCTGGGTTTCGTACGAAGAAATCTGAAATTTGGAAAAGGGAGATCTTGCAAAGTGAGCTCTTGAAATTGAGCTTAGGCGAGACTTGTGACTTTAAACGCTTTGTTTGATTTGATTTAAGTTTGTGGGGGGGGGGGATAGAAGATAATTAAAAATTATACTGGTTCCTTTCAATATATTAGATACGATTAGGCAGAAATATATGCGTCAATGAAAATGTATCATACGCTTATACTATTACGCGTCTATGCACTACGACGATCGGTTTCTCACAGCCTCATCAAACGTAGGTCTGAAGATTTTGGTTTCTCACGCACTACGTGGATATTGATACTGATATAAACAAAATGGCGCTTTATGCTCACTCAGAATCCTTCGATCAAAGGGCGCCTCATGGCCACTTAAGAGCTCGTCTAGCCAGTACAATTTACGGACTCTCACCGTCTTATTTTCTAAAAACACTTACTCCTTCTCGCGTCAACTTTTCAAACGTCTTCAAATCGCGGAGGAAAAGTATTTCTCACCACAAATTCCTCCGCCCTCTTTCAGCTCTGCAAGGAATACCCTTGATCAACGAAGCCCGGCAACCATCCGCAGAAGCACACCGTGCAGGCTGTACCTATTGCAGAAATATCGTTTCTCGCGAGCAGCCGCCTCGCTCGTCGGCCTCCTTCGAACACGCAAGGGCAATATCGTCCTCTTTATCATCCGCGCAATAAAGAGAAATTCATTGGCGATGGTCGCGCGGCCCGAGATACGTTTCCAAACGAATTACGACTCTTATCTAACGCCCGCGGTTAAACGTACGATTATCGTCCGCTTGACCCCCTCGGCTCGGCCGGCAGATCAAAGGCGCCGCCGCTGACATATCCACGCGCCGGTTACACTAATTGCGCTACTTTTACAAACCCCTCCGCCAAGTTCCAGGGCAGAAGTAGCCTGGCGAAACTGGCCGTGACGAATATACGAGCTTTCTCTAAATCGGCGATTCCATATTGTACGCTCGCCAGGCGCGTACTCGAGCAAAGTAACAGCATCTGGATTCTCCGTGCTTTAAGCATCGGATTAATGACGTCGAAAGTGTGGAACGCAAATTTGCACGATTCGCTGTTCGGCATAACGACCTTCTTATGTATCCTTCGAATCGAGTAATTGTGAGGTAATATTTGATAACTCGAATCTGGAAAGATTAGAGGATGGAAGAGGGATATTGGATATTACGCTTGCGTGAGAAAGAGTTATGAAAGGGATAATATCTTGTCCTAAGATCAGCGAGCTGTTCTCTTTAAGTACTCCTTCGAAGTTTCCCTTACTGCGGACGGGGCATCGTCTGGCTACATGGCTACTTTAATTTCATCCGCCATACCTTTCGCGTCAACCCAACGCGGTCAAAGATCGATCTCCTTGGTCAATCGCCAGTGTCTATAAAGTAGACTTTAAAACGTCTTTTCTAACCCGCGCTTTTCTCTCCTATCCTTATTAACACTATGACGTCCGGTGGCTCCACGTTGGTGCCATGAAAAGACTTTCGGGTAAGTGCCGGTGGCTCCACGTTGGTGCCATACAAAAACTTTCGAGTAATGATGTAACTCAGTTCTACTGACGCGAACCGAAAAAATCTATATTAGACGCGCGGACGGCACAGTGTTAATTATTTTTGTCAGTGTTTTTGCACGCGTCGTCTTTTCTCCTACTTATTGAATTCCCTCGGTGTACCAAGGGGCAGCTTGCCCCTTGGTATACAAAGATAGTAATAATAATAATTCCCCCTTTCGAAACGGCCGTCGAACTATTTTCCCGGCCGATTAATCTCGGCGGCGCTATCGTCCGATCAAAGGGGCCGCATCGCGCTGGCATTCGCGGATACCTTTCCCGCGGCTGCTACGTGTCGGTAACTGCGTAAAATTTTCACGGCGGCGGCTGTGCGCCTCGTTATCCCCCCCTCGTGCCCGATCCCTACGTTCGTCCTTAATGCATCCGGGTACCGGTACGTGCACAAAGTATCCACGCTTCGAGTCGAACCGTCCACCGAACCGAGACGATTCGACGAACGATTCCGCGTGGGCGATCGCAGCTTTTCTTCCGTACGTGGGATTTCGTGCGAGCTGCTCGCCTTTTGGGGAGAATCGAGGATGAATCGACCATTGGAGCGTGACTCTGGATTTATGGAATCTTTGGAATATCACTTGATATGTGCGAATGTGGAAGAAAAGTTTCTAGGAATGATTCTGCCTTGGTGTTTGTAGTTTTTCTTTAGTATCTGGGATTTTGTGCGAGGTACTCGTTTTTTGGGGAGAATCGAGGATGATTCGAATATTAGAGCGTGAGTGTCGATTTATAGAATTTTTGGAATATCAGTTGATATATGCAAATGTGGAAAAAAGGTTTCAAGGAATGATTCCGCATTGGCGTTCGTAGTTTTTCTTTAGTATCTGGGATTTTGTGCGAGGTACTCGTTTTTTGGGGAGAATCGAGGATGATTCGAATATTAGAGCGTGAGTGTCGATTTATAGAATATTTGGAATATTAGTTGATATATGCGAATGTAGAGGAAATATTTCAAGGAATGATTCCACGTGAGCGATCACGGCTTTTCTTTCCTACGTGGGAATTCGCGCGAGGTACTCGCCTTTCTGGGATAATTGGACTTAAATGGATTACCGGCGCGTCTCTAAATTTTTTCATTTTTCAGACATTAATTACCCTATGAGAATATGAAAGTAAAGTTTCGACTAGCGCCTCAGCGTGGGCAATCGCTCTTTTCCTTCGTACGAGGATAATCGTGAGATACTCCCTCCTCAAGGAAAAATACGCCTAGATTTCGGGGTTTCGCTCAACGATCCTCCCGAGATAGCTGGCGCCATAGCCGCTCGTAGTCTTCTTAATTTTTCAGACATTAATTACCGTATGTAAATATGGAAGCAAGATTTCGACGAACGATTGCGCCTAGGTAAATGCCCTTTTCTCTTATACGTGGGAAACCACGCTCCGCTTTTCTGGGAAAGTTTAGTCTCAGCTCTCTGGTCACCGAGCAACGCTATACTCGTTTCGAATAATCGAGGAGCTCGCAGCTCGATCATTCCTCCCACTCAACCCTCGAACTCTCGATCCAACATCCCACACTCCTTCGCGCGAATCAAAGATGTGGAGGCACGGATCATTATCCCGAAATTGCTCAATTCCAGGGCGAAAAGAAGCAAGCGCCAGGGAGCCTCCTCCTGCGTTATCACACGCCCCGCTTTTTGTATCCAACAGCTCCCTCCTTCCTTCGTTTGTCTCGCGCTCGTTACCGAATGCCAGAGTCATTTAACCAGGGAGCTACGGTTTATCGACTCCGCGACTACAGGTGTGCTTTGGACGTGTCGCGCAGAAAAAGTCGGAGGTGCCGCGGGGGGAGGCTCGAGGCTCGAGGCTGGAGGCTGGAGGCTCGAGGCTCTCCGTGTGGTGGAAGTCGGAATCTCTATCCACTCTGGCACCATAGCCCCTTCACGGGTGGCGTGACGCTTTCCAGGGTGTTACCGGTCTATTCAACGGCCAACGTGCCGCCTCAAGTGACACACAAAAGCGCCCGCGACTCTGCTCCTCCGCCGACTACCGGTCGGTCATAATAAGGAAGTACGAACAATGTTAGGGACTTTTTTCTTGGCACCACGCACCAGAGGCTCTCAGCCGGCATCGTGGGATCTCGGGACCTGATCTTTCGGATTGGAAGCTTGCTTCCTGCGTAATTTCGAACCGAGGTAACCTGGAAGATGAAAGAGCCTCTCGGTTCCGATCGATCGTCTTGATAGAGTTCGAACTTCTGGTGTGTCGGAGGCATATGTCCTTCAGCGTCGTAGACGCTCGCTTCGTTAAGAAAAGAAAGGCTGCAGGGGTAGGGAGTGTCGTCTAAACATGGTGAAGTTTTAGAGAATACGCGTATAGCCTAGATCGAACTTTCTTGCGGTAATCTTTGTATTTATACATTTTCTATCTAGTTGATTATAGACTCTTGTTACCTCACGGTTATGCGTAACAATGCTTTGTCTTTTTTATCGAGTGTCAGTACTGAACAAAAATACGTTCGACAAATATGTCTTTCATATTGTCTCAATATCTTTATGCCTTTGTTCATATAAAATGTGTCATCAAGTCACAAATATATCTCATCTCCAACCTCGAGCAAAGTGGTATATTTTGTCGATAGAATTTAGATCAACGCGGAACATCGTTGCAACGCGGTAAAATGAATGCAACAAAATTCTCGCGGTTCCAACGCCCTTTACGGTAGTTGGTTAAATCCATTCGCGGGGCTCGATTCGAGAATAAATAAGAGTTCATCGTCGAGCGGGCTCGTAAAGTAGCTTCTGCGAAATCCCGTCGAGGGGTTCGGGGCTACGCGCGTGTGGGATACGGGGATGAAAAAACGAGCAACCCGGCGAGAGCCGCGGTGTTACGTTGGATAAAGATTCCTACTCCCGTCGAGGAAAGAGCCCGGCTTCTGGCCCCGGATTTTTCGCGTCATATTTATGCTCCGCGCGCACTGCAACACCACGGCCACTGGTATTTTGTACTGATTTTCGAGGAAATCTTACTTCAGCCCGATATCCTGCACACGAAATTTCCCCGAACGGATTTCTATTAAACTTTAGTCATTTGTACTGAGAATAGTACGCGTTGAGTTGAGGCAGTATCGATCGCTTCTTGCCGATTTTACCTCCTGTATTCGTTTAACTCTGCCTCGTTGTACAGGGAGAATCTTAACGTACGATTATCCAACCGAGGTTCGTGGTTATTGAAGTTGTTAAAAAAGTATTTAAAGATAGATAGATATATAATAAAAAAGATAAATGGATAGATAGGTGAAGTATATGACTAAATTTAGTTGTGAATTTTGTATCGATTTAACGTATTTCTTGAGGTCTTATTTTTATTTCGTTTAATGAGAATATTTAATAAGACCATAGTTATGATGTATTGAATCTTCGACGTAGCTATTGAATCGATAAGAGAGAGATTCCTAGAATAGGAGGTCACGAGTTATATTTTCGCGTTTAAATCAATGCTACCTGTTTATCCTCGCTTTTATTGAAATCGTGGTAGAATATTCTTCTGCTGCATTTGCCCGATACAGTATTCATAGCTTCGTTCGTCTACTTAATTAATAACTACGCGACAAACGAAGCAAATGGCGAGAAATGCAGCTCGAGAGGATGTAATCTTCTCGACTTTCGTTTATCGCTCCGACGCTCTCTTCTTCCTATGCTTTAACGTAGAAATTCTTGATAGCAGCCGTGAAAACTGATACCGGTTCTTGCAAACGTAATTTTGTAATCATGGAATCCTTTCTTCCTATTTCAACCAAATCTGCAGTCGAGTAACCGAATCTTTGTACTTTGAGACTAACGAATTTTGCAAATGATAAACCTGACTTTGGTCACATAAGAGAATCAAATACCAGCTTATTAATAACAAAATTACACGATACACAAATACACGCTCACAAATACGAATAATAATTTGTTTAAATGATAAGTGTTTTATAAAGGACGATGGTTGCGAATATCCTCGTCTATTTTATAGTTTAAAAGCAAACAGGGATCGTAGTTTTCGTTGTGCCGATTATTTGTCCGGTTTTTCGATTTTCTGCATTAACAGCTACGGTCGTTTACCCTACTTTCTCACGAGCACGGTAAGCGTGGATCCGCCCTTGCCCGGAGGTCTGGAAGCGGACAAGCGACATTCCACTCGCAACATAGTACCAATCTCGTACGTGCAAATCAGGAACGAACCGCTTATGAAGTAGCGTTAGCGATGCATCGCGAAATCTCAAGGATTCGGAAAGTACTTTGCAAAGCAAACACAACCATTGAATAAAATCTAATATATAAAAACGCAGTAGTAGATAAAGAATGACAGCCCAGTAAATATTGTACTGTATAACGATAACACACAGCGGATATGTGGGGTGTCTCAAAATTCTTGCAAGAAGTAATTCGGATAAAAGCACAGGCTCATAATTAAAAATGGTGAATTCTTTATCGATTCATGAAATACACATTATAGGATTATGCATGGAATAACATATCAGGTAAAAAGCTTCCACAGCTTTGTCGACACACGCGCACTCTTTTATTGAAATTTTCATGTCCTGCGTGAATTTCGAACTACCCCAGTAACCGAAACAGTGACTGTAATACATAAATACCAAATAATAGAAAATCAGCCGAGCCGTTCGTAACGCGTTAATAATAAATCATGATTAGCGATTATCACCGACATCACGGGTACAAGATCGACAGTGTAGATCACGCGGGTCTAAGTGTCCACGAACAAGAACCCCCTTGTCGACATTAAAAACGGAGAAGAAAAGGAACGAAAATAAGAAGTCACACGGTATTCGCCCTGCGCACACCTTGGCGTCCCCTGCATCCAGCCACGGGTAATTCCTCCGAATTTAAAGTGCGCCCAACGAAAAATATAGCGGGCCCTCCCTTTCCCGGGGCCCTCGAATTTCGGGTACGATTACATAGTACGGGAGTTCGTTAGGCCGAGGTACCGGTTGTGAATGGAGCTTTATGCGAGGCCCGGGCGCAGCGCCGTGTGTGGTGCGACGCATTCCTGGCCGCATTCTCCATCCTCTCTTTCTCCTTCGCCCGATCCTTTTTTTCTCGGCCTTCTCTCTTGACTCGGACCCACCGGCAACCCAATCCCTTTTCCCCCGGAGAAAGACGGGAGAAAGGCGCGGGGAGAGACGGAGAGAGAGAGAGAGAGAGAGAGAGAGAGAGAGGAAGGGAGGAGGAGGAGGTGAGAGAGTGAGAGAGAAGGAGTGAGAAAGGGAGAAAGAGAGAGAGAGAGAGAGGTCTTGGTCCGAGGGCACGATTCTTTTTTTACCGACCGATTCCTGGAACAGGCTGGTTCGCACCGGACCCCACCGAGTCCAGGCAATGTTTCAATTAGGGTTTCGAGGGAGAGAGGTAAGGGCGAGGGGCCCACGCTCGTTCTGTGAACAGGCCTTTAACCTTTCGCGGTCCACGGAAATTTCGTTTGCCTCGCACCCGCCGACGGACGCCGCAGACGGCGTTCGAGTATTTATTTCGAAATACACGGCGGACCTTCGAAGGGATTTGTTGACGGCGTGCTCTTGGTCGGAAATAGAGGAGGAGAGTTTATTCGGTTCGTCTGGACGATCATTGGGGAGGATGGATGGCGGGGACTACGATGTCAACCTTAAAAATAGAATCGTGGAAAGCTAATTTTGTAGGAGTCGAGTGTTTCTGTAATGTTGAATTATTCAACTCGTACTGCAAGTTGTAATCGGATTGTTGTTTTTGGAATATACTGTGGATGAATTTCTTAAAGGGACATTCCTCGGGATCGGAAATAATGCAGGTGGGTTTATTCGGGTCGCGTTTATTATTACGAGCAATCGACAGCGAAGAGTACGATGTCGAGCCGTGCTCGACATAGGGTTTCGTGTACGGCGTCCGGATGCGGCGCGGATTAAAAATCGTTTGCTTCAAATGGCCGCAACAGCGGCGCCATCGTTATGAGCGAAAATAATTCCTGCGGGGCCTCGAGCATCTTAGGAATGCGTCTCGTTAAGGGCGCTCGGCTTCGCGTCTCTTCCTTCCTCGGAATCGTACGCAACGCCCTTAAATACCGACGTCGTTTAATTTACTTTCCTCCGAGCCACGAGATAGCCCCGTGTTAATTGCTCCCACATTTCCGTTGCTCTCGCGCTCTGACGACGATTCGCAACGTTTCACTTGGTATGATACCTTAAACGATTGGGAAGGCTTGAACATCTTTATTAATCCTGGTCGGGGAGTTTCTTAAACGTCTTGATGCTTCGTATCTGGAAATCTTTCGGAGTAAGGTACTGCTTACGAGTAATGAAATCTACGGTGCTACATTAAATAAAAGATGATTCCTTATGATCAAATTAAAATGAAGGAAAAGGGGCACGGTTGTTATATTCGATGTATGGTTCTCTTCGGAGCATCGTTCGTTAAACTATATTTATGTAGAAGTTTGATGTTAAGACAACTCGATGTAACATAACGCAACGCGCATCGCTTTTCAAAATTTGAACGACACACCCTAAGTTTGTACATGTAGGGACTGCGAGGCGAAAAGAACGATTAGATACTTTAGTCAGCGACGCTATCTATTGGGTTGTTCGGAAAGTCATTTCGTTTTGTTTTTCGTTTTTCACCAACCAAAAACTACTGTGTAGAATTAATAGAACTTTTTCACACACAAGCCTTGCAATATCAGCTCTTATCTAAAATTTATATGATCCGATTTAATCGGTTAACTACGCTCGACGTGTACACATGTTAATCCATAATCTCCTCTCGATGCGGTTGACGGATATACGTGTCGTGTAGAATAAAAAATGAGCACTTACAACAAAAACTCGTTTACAGAAAAGCTAATCCTCTATCGAATAAAAAATTGCAATCCTTCCTCATTTTCCCTTACTTCTTTAGTAAAACCATTCCGCATCGCATTCTTGCCTCACGTCCCCTAATAAATTCTGCAATTAACCGCTTATACGTGACGTATAAACTTTAGAACCTCGTACATCGTTAACCAAACCACTTGGTCAGGTCTCCTCGATCCTCGATGGCATACCTATATCGTTTTGGTAGAAAACAACGAGTGTTCCGCGCAGTGTCAAGGTTTTTTCGCGACACGAGGCGCGATCGCGACAACAGGGCTCTTGGCTTCGTCCGTGGGTTTCTCCTTGCTCCACTTTATCCAGGGCTGTTTGCACGCGCGCCAGGGCCCCAGCCGTCGCGGCTGCGGAGTGGTGGCGAGTAAACGACAGGGTCGCCGCTGAATCAAAGCTCGTTACGAGGAAGGCCGAATGGCTGGCGCGCAGGGGAGAATTAACGGGGTGGCTGCATGGATATAAACGGGCTTGCAGGGAGATCGTGCTCCACCCAACGGAATACAATACCGCGCATCTCTGGCTTGCTCCATACATTTTCGAAGTCACGTGCGACCAGCTTGGGTACGAGGAGCGTAATTTTTCCTGTGATCTCGGAGTCACGATGGACTTCGACGTGTTTCGAATAAAATAATGTATTGGGTCGTTAGTCTGGAAAGGTTGGAAAAAGGAACAACGTGTGGTTGCACGATGCTGGTTGATCGAGATTGATGTTTTATAAAACTCATTCGACATTTCGGCGATTTTTGGAATACCTCGAGGTTTGTGATTTTATTGTAAAATATGCGTACGTGCGTAAAATATAAGATGATGTGCATCAGATTTGGCACAACGTCGTGTTTAGTTCCTTCGAATAATTCGTAAATAGCGAGTCGAATCTTAGAGATACGATTCTGGCGATTGGTGTAATGTTTCGATAGTCACATATTGGGAGACGAATTAATCGAGGATGGGAGGCAGTAAGCATATTTTAGACATATTCATAAAACCTTTAATTCTCTCATATTCCGTATTTAATTAACAGAGAGTAGCAATTTATCGTTGCAATGTTCGTTAGGTGCAGCCAGAAAGTCGGCCGCGCAATCGTGTACAAAGGGAAATTTCACGTCCAAACTCCGTAATAAGGCAAACCGTTCTCAACCGTTTTAATTCAAATACGCAATCCGCACGGTTAGGATACAAACGACGCGCGGAAAATCGGAATAAACCGAGGCGGTGGGTGGCGGCGTGCGAAAACGCGATGACACGGGGAACAAGGGCAGAGTTCGCGAATCAAGCCGGAGAGGAGCGAGGAAACTTTGGGCTGGCGCTGCTGAAATATCACGATGAAGAATCATAAAAGGAAACTTCTTCAACCTTCTTTAACCACTCAGCTCCGATGCGCCACCACCACTATTACAGTGCACATAGTCAGACTATAGTGCACATCATCATATCGAACGATGCGCCGCTATAGTGGTTTTCAGGCGTATCATCGTTTCGAACTCCCCACCATTATAGTGACTTTCGTGCACGTCATCATCTTGAACCATTATACACCTCCCCATTATACCGACTTTCCTACGATTCATCATCTGGAACGTCATACCATTATCATAATATAATATATAATGACTTTTGTGCACGTTATTTTCAACTGCACACCAGTATAGTGGCTTTCGTGCACGTCATCGTTTCGAATAGTACACCATTATACTGACCTCGCAAGGTGAACCCTGCGTCGTACCTTCTCCTCATATATATATCCTACAAATTTACATCAACAATCACCGAATATCACACGCTCACCTTATCTTACATCTTCTTCCAACTTATCTCCCGAAAATCTATAAAGGCGAATTAAATAACCTCTTCGCTTACATCCCTGACCTACCCTAATTTCACAACGCAAACCACCACTAGACAGGCACCAGGATGTCACATGCTCTCCGCTAACCGCGCTTCCAGCACCGCCGCACTATCCCTGGCTAACAGGTTGAGCCATCCAAAAGCGTGGTAAGGAAAAAAGGACTCTCCTCCGGGCCAGTGCGTTGCACTTTCGAAGCTCAGGGCTCCTGGGCGGCGCGCTTTAACTCGATATCCGAAATAAACCGGTGTCAGTAGTCGGAGTAAATAATTCGAGGGTCTCCAACCTTGGAAATCGGGCCTGTCCAGGGATGGATACGCTCGTTTCCGTCGGATTACCGGCACGGTCCCGGCAGTTTCCATTAACGTTCGGATTCCGTGTCGCGCGCGTCCTTCTAGATTCCGAGGGTCGGCCTCAGGGGGGTGGAAGGGCGGCGGGGGAAGGGAGGGGGGAGAAAAAGGGGATCCCCTTTGGAGCAGGAGCGTTCTCCAAGGGGCGAGCCTCGGCGCGCGGATTCGTCGATTCAATTCAGATCGAAATCGTGGGACGTTGATACAAGGGGGTCAGCGCGCTGCATCACGGCGAATGGCCCATTATTTCGTTGGAAATCGAGGGATCTTTCGGGCTTAGGGCGAGATGAACGCCGATAGGACGATGATCCAAGTCTAGGCTGCGGCCACGCCAACGAGCTCGATAAGGATCTGGTGCCGTGGCGACGATCTCCCTACAGGCGGCGTGTCGCGGGCCCTTGGATGGCCGTTAACACTTTGGCGGCTGCACTCGCGTAGGCGTGAATTTATTTGCTGCAGAACGATTGTAATTTTCATTCGCGTAATCATCGAACGTATGTTTTTATGATGATTCGTTTAACAGGTGTGTATGCATAGGGTGGGCCATCTACTGGTTTGTTTTTAAATTATGGGATATGGCAAGACTGGTGTGACCGATTTGCTTTATATTCGAAAGGCTGGTCAGTTTGAAAATTCTTAAATCGGAGACTCCAACCTTCATAATAAAAAAAATGTTGTTTTAAATATCGATGTAGACTCATTTTATAGTGTTTTTAAAGACAAACTTTTAAATGGCCCACCATATATTTCTGGTGGACGTTGATATAGCGCGGTAATTTAAAAGTGATTGTATTGGATGTTAGATTTCTCCAATTGGCCAGTTTTCGGTAGCTCGATAAGGACCACGTGAATGTGGTGGAACGAAGGGCTCTTATTCTGAATGAAAGTTTCATGAAAATATCGTATCAAAAAGTGGAAATTCTTTTCATCAATTTGTTTATTTATATTATATTGGGTATATTGAGATGCGTGACTTGTAGATCTCTGCTGCGAGCTGGGCAACGCTTTCCGTCGATCTTCGTAGCGAAATCTTGACGATTGCTCTAAGTGTATTTTATTTACAATGTACAAAATATATGACTGTCTCGACTGTCTTCACATCAGCGCGATTTGACTCAATTCCCAATGCACAAAGTAAATGTTTTTATACTAATATAGCTTAAAACTTTTACCTTTTGCTCCCATATCTTCCAATATGAAGAAACAAAAAATATATTAATACGTTTAGGCTGCTATGTTATTAACCTTCGTTCAATTACTTACAGAAATCCTCGGTTCCAGCGCACACAATTTCCCAGCCAGGAAAGGGAAACTGTATTGCGTGTTTCACTGAATGAAGATAGACCTCGATGCACCCCGGGTTCTCGTTTCAAAAGGTCTGGACGAGCGGATGGAGATGGACAGCGATAAGGGCCAGGGATCCCCAAGAAATCCTGATTCGAGACTGCGATACCTCGCTCGATCGGTGACCGGTCGCGTTTTATTCCGAAAGATAGTGCCGTCTCGCGCGACCCCAAGGGTACCTATACGGTGCAGATATCTCGGAGAATGGAGAAATTTGTCAGAAGAATCGGGCCAGGGTTTCGTCTTGTAATAGAAAACGTATTATCGAGGAGCTTATCGGTTCCAGAGGAATCATCTGCGTTGCAAAAGACTTTCCCCGACAATAGATACAATGGGTTATTTCGGCGGATACTGTGTGCCAACGAGCTATTGTACATACTAAGATGTTGGAAGTCAAATCCGGATATAAGAAGCGGTATTTTTGAGCCCTACTCGGAGAAAATTTCTCTCATATCCTCCTGACAAGCGATCGTCCTTAGGCTCTGATTGTTATCGTTGAGGTAAGCTACTTTTAATTATTTCCTTTACTCCATTTAGTCTCGATTGAAATACGCGATGATCGTAACGAGAGTATCTAGAATTTTGTAAACGACCTTGCAAGATAATTCTTTTCGGTTTACTTTGTCGAATAATGACTGGATTTTTACTGCTTTATTGCTCTATGCTTAGGACAAGTTTGGATAACATCGAGGGGCAATGTGTAATAAGTAAATCATTTATCATATGTTTATATATCATAGCACGTCGAGGATGTCTACTTTTGATTTTTAGAATATCTATTACTAAACTGTAACAAACGAACTCGGATTAACTTCGCTGTGTAACTCCAGGAGAATATCAACGTCACTTTCGTTGAAGAGAGCGCGCGATCGAAAGTTTCGACCTCGTATTCTTATGCTATCGAGCCAAGCGATCGCTCGTTTGCCCGATATTAAGCAACTGTCCCATTTTCGAGCAATTATGCAACGTTTGTTTACGCCAGTTCAAAGCGTCAGCTGGTTGCTCGTACGCCTCTGCCTCGATCCGATTACAGTGGTTACGAGATAGTCATCTCCGGCAATTTCCAAGCTCTCTCGGCGCTTCTACATATCGATAAGCGCGGATTACGACTTTCCGTAATTTTCCCCCGGCTTTATTTGACCAAGCGCTCCGCTGATAAAACACCAACCATAAACACATCTGCCCAGATATCCCTCGTTTCCCGATGGTGAAATTTATCTAAGCGAGTGTAATAACATAACGTAATTTGCTACACGCCTATTATGTCACACGGCGCGTGTCGAGATAAAGTGAGTGCGTAAATAGTGGCACCGAAATAACTCAAGATCATCGAGCCCCGGTTGAAGGTTTAAAGCAACGCCTTCGATAATAATATTATTCGATTTTTACTGTTTTGGAGCGTATGTTTAAAGCGTGTAACCCACCTATCTATTTAATTAGGTGGCGATGCTGATAATTAAATATTGAGATTAGCGAAAGTAATTGGTATGTTTAGTATTAATATTGCTTTTAGTACAGATTATATGTATATGTGTATATATAT
>JBCFXI010000186.1:62500-250006 GCA_038496175.1 Ampulex compressa | reverse complement strand
ATAAGGAAAATATATATATATATAAAATAAATAATTAAATGATTAATTTCGGATGGTTTAGTTATATTATTATTAGAAACTTCTATCACATTAATTACGCTTAAAGTGCGAAACCCATTAATTCTGGATCATTAGTTTTCCGGGAGAAAAAAGAAAAATCGGCGTATTTTGCCACGATTCTTGGCTTATTTCTTTAGAAATGTACTCAGAAGCATCTGTTCTACTTGCTTTACGACAGACTAGATTGACAGATTAAAGGAATAGGCAATTAGAATTTCCCAAGGACAATCTTCTTTGCATTAAAGCTCTATTTCCGTCTGACACACGCGATAAGCATTGATAGTCTTTATATGACGCGTAATATAAAAATTATTATAGGGAAAAATTATTATTGCTTCCGTCCGATATACCGGATAACGTCGTAGAAAGATAATTTTTAACGATCCCATCCGAATTTTTTTAGTATGCAACGAATTATTTTTCTACCCGAATATTTATATTTAATTTACAGATAATATTATAATATTATAATTTATATTATATTTAACCCATTACGCATCCTATGTCAAACAAGAAATAGGATGAAATTATTTATCTTCGACTTCGTACAGGATCTCCTTGAACAATGCAAAGGTCATAGTAATTATCCTGTATTCATTCAAAGAAGCGTGATTACGAGGGCAAAAACAATTTTCTATTTAATTATTCCGTCGTTATAATATCTTTTTCCATTAATCAGCGAATAAAACCATCTTGAGTCGTATTGATTAATAAATTGGAACCATTAGATTGAGACAAAACCTTTTCAGATGAGCAACGCGTCAGAGACGTTGTTCAAGCTGCAAATGGAAGTGGACCAGCTGAAGGTAGACACGCAGAGGACGCTGATCGACCTTGAATATCATCGCAATATTACCGAAATCGATTTGTACCATGAAATCAATGTTCAAAAGGCTCATTCTTTAACTATAGTAATCTTGAGCAGTTTTAACAGAGTAAAGGTACGTGTAACAAACAGCCAAGGTCAATTTCTGATCGTAAACGATAAATGGTTTCGAGTTTCTACTATCTGACCTCACAACCAATCATTGACTTTCTCATCACATTACAAAGAGCAGTGATGTTTAAAGGATGTAACATCTGGAATCGTGCAAGCTCAAAATCCACAAGTCTGCATTTTATAATTTTTCCGTGTTATCATAATCATTCTATAATTGTCAAAATACAAAGATGATATTTTTACACAAATGTACAATAAGTATTGAAACTTCGATTTTCAAGCACGAAAATAGCTAGAAAGAAAATGTCTGAAAATAAAAAATATGGTATTCAATTTTCGATAAATTTCTCGTGATATACGTCACACCATTCAGTGGACGTAAATAATGTCATGGAAGAGGAAAGGATTATCATAATCCACATTGACACTCTCATCTATTCTTCTATTTTTAGATAGAACTGCAGACCTATGAGTCCGAGAATAAAACTAATAAGCTGTACTGCTTGAAGAAATGCAAGGATAAACTGCAGGAGTGCAGCATTATCGCCTACGATGAAATGAATCCATGCGTCAATATGTTCATTTCCGATATGAGGAACTTCTTGCAAAAGATCGAAAAGAAAATGCAGGTAAGCCAAATATCCAAAAGTTAGATATAGTGCCCCGAAGAGTATTTCAAAAACTTTGACAAATCTAGAATACCTAAAATTTCGTCATTCCCATCGTATGTAGGTCTACTGCAATAATTGTTAAACTAATTCTATTTCCACCTTTTTCTTTCTGTATTCTTGTCATAACTTCACCATTCCCCACTTCACACTTTAATGAACTTTAAGCTCTGCTTTCGATTCTTCGTTTCAACAAAACCTGTTTCTTCCTCAGGTGGGGAAAAACCTGATCATCGACTTGAAGCAGGTGAATAGTAAATGCAACATAGAGAATATTTATGAAGCAGAAGAGTGCGTGCGAATAGAACTGTCCACGTACAAACAAAAGTTGCAGACGTTGCGCGAAGATTTCGAGAAGCTTAAGGAGAGAATAAGCGAGGATAAACATCGCATATTGGGTCAGAGCTCCCAGTGCTTCGAGTTGGCAAGACTTACCCTGCAGCAGAGAACGGAGCAGATCAAGATCGAAGCTTTTACTTGCATATGGGATTCAACGCCGCAGTAAAAGCTATTGGCGATATCCGTTCACTGCTGAAGATACATGGTAGAAGAATAGGCAGTGCACTGAAACTCTTTGATTGCATCGAGAAAAATATTGTAGATACGTACGAAGGTCATCCACGATCAAAGATTTCTCTGCCTACTTTTATGAAACCATTCAATAAAAAAGAATATAATATTATCATTTTGAAGTATCGCGTTATTTCATACTTTTTCAAAACAATGTATTTTACGTTCCTCGTGATTACACCTAGATGAGACCAAACGCGCTGCGATAGTTGAATCGAGTAGATGTATTTAACGGTTCTGTGATTGCTTATGGTCAGCAGTTTACATTGCCCCGTGAATATTGTTTTCTGATGGAATATAGGTTACTTGCAGGAAAGATCTTGCTTAGAGTCATATTGTTAAATAATATGTTCCCAGGCGCATGGATTTTCATTTTTGTTCTGCATTTCTTAGCAATGTCCATCAACAATTTTTGTATGATTGTTGCACGAGGATTGTTGCATCCTGTCTTTACTACCACTCTTTCTCTAAGAAGGAATTTTTGCATCAGATCATTATCATCTCTTTTTTCGCATTCGTTGTCGAATGTCTTCAACCGTATAAGCGATTAAAACCTTTCGCCGTGTTAAACCTTTCAATTATGCTATCAATTAATTAATCGTTTGAAGTAAATCGTGGGACTTAAACACTCGAAAAAATATTTCGAAGGAAATAGGAAATAATGGAAGGAAAATTATAAGCGTATACACGTTATAAACGCATATGATTCTGCAATCTACAATAATCTGTAATTATGTAAACAATGGAAATTTAATAAGATATAATAGAAGTAATAGAAGCGGTTTTAATAAGATTATAATACTTTTTATGAATCATAGTAAAGTGATAAAATAAAATGTATTAAGTAATTTGTATGGAACGTTAATTATCCTACATACGTCATAAAGAAATACACGTTGCGTAACACAACATAAATCACATTCAAGACTCCTTTTTAACAGGATTATATTACCAAAAAATATTACGTACTTTATTTTTCATTACAAATTCATCCGTTATAAAAGAAAGATTCGGTGGTTTTTTGTACTCAAATATATCTAGCATTCTTAATAAGCCATTTTTTTTAGTATCTGACCACAAAGTTACCCAGGCCTGGTACTCTGACCACTAAGCTACCCAGGCCCTCTGGCCAAATCATCCTGCGAACGCCTATTTATGTTATAGATTATTGAATCAATTATTGAATCAATTTAATTGTAGTGTTAAATTAAACATCGACATTTATGACGTTATAGAAGAAGTCAGAGTTAAAACAGTAGAACAATCACTGCCTGCTGCTGCTTTTTTTATATTACGTGTCATGCGTCGTCCTAGCGACACGTGGAGCCGAAAGCTGATCGGCATTAAAATATACCGTTGGTTATCGCCGCGTCAGAGACGTAGCGTTAATTCTTACAATTAAGAAAAGATTCAATTCATACAATTCAAAGATTAAGATTAACAAAATTCATACAATTAAGAAAGAAAATATTCATATTGCGATGTAAATCACAAAGCGATGTAAAGGTCATATGTATTACTCGATGTTTCATTTCAAAGTAAGATTTCTTTGAATAACAATTAATATAATTCGTTACTTCCAATTTAAATTCATCCTAACAAAACTGCATTTCCCAGGTTTTTCACATCTGTATTTGCCAATATTCCTCGCGTATGTGGTCATAGACTTATGGTCCAATTAGAGATGATCGATGATGACGTACACGCAAACAATTGACTCCGTGGTAATGCCGACAATCCAATTAATCATTAGCGAAGGTACAATGCAAATGTCCACAGATCTAGCTTCAGGATCCTTCGTACTCGTGCAACACGTGCTTGTTCTCAGCATTTTAATGCCAAACCCACGTTCGTCATTTATTGGACAGGTTGTGGAACTTTGAGACGGAGTATTTTCTGAGATTCGCCACCATTTTGTTATACGTTCAACATGTCACAACACGTTCGCGGACAGTACGAATTTCATTGATCTCGCGATAAAAAGACAGATGCTTTATCTTTTACACTAATCGTGATATCCAAATTTCGATTAGGCACGTTTTTTCCAAGAACATCGCATTTGGCTAGTTACATATAATACAATTATATTATTTATTATTAATTATTATTGCAGACCTAAGTAATGCACAACTAAATTCGTTTCCCACAGTAAGCAAGTCGGAGAAAAATATTTGTATCGAGTTTGCAACTTTCATAGCAGTCAGTACAACGTTTAGTTACAACGATCAAAATTGAAAGTTTCACTGATTAGGTAGAAATAATAAGAAAACCTAGATTAGATAGGATTAATAAGACAAGCGTTCCAAAAAGGGGATAATGGTGAATAATGGGTTAAGGATATATTCAAATACTCGAAGGTATATACAATACTCCTAAATGTGTCTAAAAAGTGTCTCGAGCGCTTAGCATTAATAATCCAAACAGGGGTTTATCGCCGGATGAACCGACGAGGAGCTTGCACGCAACGATCGCCTGATACAAATCACGCATCCGGCCGATGGGTGAACGGAAAAATCGGCGAAGAGCGACATGTACCTATGAAATACCACGAGCGCCAGGTAGGTACGTGATCGTGGGAGGCACGTGCGAACCTACGCCAGCGACTGGTCCTCGAATGTCTCCATCTCATGATACACGTGCTGAGACGCGTATATAAGAATCTGTCATTTGTACCGAACATCATGAGTTTAATCGCACCCATTCACAGATCACCCATATAAGCTTTGAGCCACGCGACGATGAAGACTACGGTGCGGATTTTCTTATTGGCGGCGATTTGCGTGTTTCAAGTAAGTTGCCAGGATCATCTGTCTGTAAGTAAATGAGGTATCTCGAGTGATGTTTCCGATACAAAACGATCGCAGTACATTTGAACACAACGGTTTATAATTGTAATTTGGGAGAAGTTTTGTTTTGTGCGACGATAATATTTATTTCGCAATGTACATGGAATTAGAATCGATATTTGAATGACATGGGATTCGCTTGATGTTATAACATTTTCTTGATGTTGTACAAAAATCTCAATGGTAACGTTAATCATTATTTTCAGGTAATGAAAGCAAATGGTTACAATGACGGCGTAGATAATTCTAGGCGTTATATCACAGCCGCGGCCGAAGACATACAAAAAAAGATAGAAAATCTCATGGCCGAAAGTTTTTTATCTTTCTTGGAGATCGAAAATAACGCATGGATAACAAAAGGGATTGAATGGAACAAGCTCGAAAATAATATAACCTCAGCATTGAATGCTACTCGCGTAAGTACTATTAAAATATTAAGTTTTATTATCATGTATGTATTTGTGTGCGTGTGTGTGTGTATCCTTGAATTATTTAAACTTTCTTCTTTAATCGATGGCAATATTGATATGTTTCCAGAGCTTGGTTAATGCTGCGATAGCTGAGGGCAAAGATGCTGAAAAGTGCTTTGTTACGGTCGAACAGGAACTTGATCAAATCAAAACCGAATCCGCGAAAACTTTAAAGGAATATTTGGAGAGTATTGAGAATGAGTTCACGTTCGCTTGCAGCTTCCAAAACATTCTAGTAAATGTAAGTTTTTATAGACTATACAAAATTATTAAAATAATCTATTGGGACGATGCAAAAGACTATGAAGAACGATTAACGTGAACTATCGGACCGATGTAAACAATCGACGCTTCTTTGCAATGCCATATACCATAAACACGAAAGGATCTTTTGCATCGACCCAAATATTTTCGAAAAAGTAAGCATAAATATGATGCAATAAGCGATGTAAAGATAGAGATATATGCAACATAAAAAATGTGATCCTCTGCTGAATTAAATTTTATTGCTCTTCATATTGCAAATTTGTAAAGCGAGTATAGGATCAATATAAAGTTTGCCTTTGTCTTGAAAGAAGACTTGTGCAATTTGTTGTAAAGTCGATTAGAAGCCATTTGTGCTTATTCATGAAATAAATAAGTTCTTTTTTTAGAATCCTAATGTAAAATACACAAGTCACACACAAAAGTTATTTTTCATTAAAAGGTATTTCTTGTGCTCTATTAAATGCGAACCCGCTGATTTCCAAATTATAATTTCGCTACGGGTTACAAACATGCGTAGTGGGTCAGCTTTGAAATTGAATTGTGAAATCCATGCTCCTATAATACGCAATATACTTCTACTAACTGAACGTGCAAATAAATACAACTATTTCTTTTCCAGAATGCCCGGAATATCGTGAAACAACTGCATAGTATTTTTAGCTCGTGTTACACCGCTATGGCAATGCCAAGCGGTTGTATTGCTATAGCAACAGCGAGGACTAGTATGAACGTTCAGAAATTCTACAAAGAGTACAATTTCACCATAGGACTTCGCGACAGCGCTATTCAGCTTGTGCAAAACAGGGCTATAGAGGGCATTATCGATGCAATGGCAGATGCTTACAGAGAAATTCAGAAATTGGTTCAGTCTACCCAAATCTGCGCGAATCACGCCTAAGAGTGCTTCCTCTCTCGAATAATTCGTTTTATCGTACAACTACCCCTAATTTTCTACTGCTCCGACAAATTCATTAATCTTAGATTGTAATGAAATTTAGAATTCTAATTCAATTTGATTTTAATTCTTTCTTAGGAAAGTCTAACAGGCTAAGACATATTCGAGCCTGTTGTCTTTCATTTCGATGGAACGTCAGTTTACCGTGACAAAAACATTATCTTATTTTGCGCCATTTATAATGCAGTCATTCTATCATATTAGTTAGCCACAACTCTGGCACATTAGGTATTAAAAAATGATCCTATTATTTCTAGCATATGGAGGACTCGATACGTACACTTATTACGTACGTAGAGTCGGAAGTTTTAGTACTTCCTAGTATTACTGAAATTCCTTTATATTAAGATTTGTTAAAAAAGTTCCTGTTATGATTATGTCCTCCTATATATTGGGAGTTATACATCCTATTGTGTATGCATAATTATGTTATACACGTATGTACATAAAATTATACAAATCAGTGTTGGTACTTTCATGAATTGCACGATTGTTAATCTCACAACCAATGCTGCTGCGTTCCATTTCATTAGAATACGACATTCTTGTATTATACGACGTATGTGCCATAAATCTTTCACCATAAGTTGTCAATGTTTTCTTAATAAATTTTTCGTATCACGATTCAACGGCGAATTGATTTTTCTACTTTTCTACGTGATAAACTGTGGAGTAAAGTGTAATTATGTAAATGTGGCGTGCGAGGTTTTCATACCGCGGTATTTACCTAGAAAAGAAATAACTCATCTGCCGCGGTAGAAAGGAATGGAATATCTATAAAAAGAAGCCATGGAATAAGGACAGAGAATTTAATATATAAGATCGTGTACGAAGGCATTGTCTTTAGTGTTTGGTCGTGTTTTTGGAAAAGCTTCCTGAATAAGGTATGGAGTTTTGCGAGTATAGAGCAAAAAAGTAAGACGTGACCGTTTCTTAAATATGTTAAGAAGTACGACGCTCAATTTTATATCAAACCTCGACTCTCATTTATTACGAAATAGTTTCAATAGTTCTGTATATATTATTCTTGGTGCGTATGAAATGTCGGATTTTTGAGTAACTATACAAAACTGCATATTTTGTTTTTTAAAAGTTGTTTACTCAATCAAACTATACTGCATTTTCTCGAATACTTTATTAATAATAAAGTAGATTAGATAGCTGGATTAATAAGCGATGGGCGTATAATTTTCATTCTTCATGCACGTTCAAGCATACGCTCAACCGATCCAGTTTATTTCGCGTGGATACTTTGTGCGGTACCCACTCATCCATTTTTTTCACCTCGCCAATTGCAGAAAGGTGTCGCAATAATGTTGTATGGTCGACTTTCATTTTGTTATCAAATTCCCTTGAAGATACAGTCTTTTCTTTATATATATTTATATGTGTTTATATGCCTTTTATTTACTCTTATGTGAATCCATTTTCTTAAAAGACAGTTTAATCGAAATATAAAACGACGGTAGACAATATTGAACTAAGAAAATCAATATTCTCTCATGTTCTAAAGTAAGAAAGTTACTTAGATTTAATACCTAGTTGGCAAAATGTAATATAATTAGATTTAATGTCTAATTGACAGTGTATGTGACAACACAACTGAACAAACGGAACCTACTTCGTTCTTTATGAGAACTCAGTTGTCTGTTGTATCCTGGCATCTAGCGTAAACGGAATTATATTTTTCCCTGACATTCCGTTTTTAATTAACACTTTGTTTTTAAAGCACGTAATCATTCTAGTAATAAAAAAGATGTTTTATCGTTTGCATAGACACATCGAGTCTCAGTTTGAATAATATACCTTGTAACATAAATGTAGGACAAAAATTCAGTTAGGCGATTTAGTATGGGGATTGATTCTTGCAGATTGGTCTTAGATTCGTGCACATTTGCTATATTGGACTACCGATGACAAAGGTTGTGTTAGCAGTATGCCTTTTGGCAACAATTTTCGTACTCGAAGTAAGTGCATTTCCAATGACAAAAAAATGTTAACTTATTACTACTCATGTTTGTCGCTAATACAATGATTTCACTTGTTCGATTCTATGAGAGCGCAAAGTCTCTTTATGAAAATCCACATAAATTTCATATTAATAAAAGATATTGTCTAGTATACGGATAAATAGGTGATTGAAAGTTGCAGTTTATAGATGATTTAAAATGTATTCTTGAAGCGAAACGATTACGGGAAATTTGATCTACGTGACTATAATTATTATTGGAATGCGTTTGTATCTACTAAAAACAAGTTCCGATGCATCTATCATTCTACGTTATTCGATCCCCATGTAAAATAGCTCGCATGAATAGAAAATCGTTAATGATTTCACTTACGATGCAATTATAATTGGCAGACAAGTAAATGGATACAAAAATATGAATGGTAACATTAATATATATCTTCAGGTAACGAGAACAAGCGGTTACGGCGATGACTTCGATATGTTTAGAGCGTACATCAGAATCACGAAAAATGATATACAGGAAAAAATGGAAAAACTTATCGCAGAAAACTACTTATCCTTCTTGAGTGTCCAAAATAACGTGTGGGCAGTGGTAGAAGCTAACTGTGTCACGCTTGAAAAAAATGTGACAGCAGCATTGAGCACTACTCATGCAAGTGCCATTAAAACATTAGTTTCTTCTCAATTTATGTGTGTGTGTGTCTAACAGGATGGCTGAGAGTAAAAATAATAAAATACTGTATAAGAAACAATAAGGATATATATATATTTAAACGTCCATATAGTTTGTTACACTAATTTTTACACACACACACGCACATGCACATATATCCTTGAATGATGTAAACTTTATTCCTTAATCGATGACAATCTTAATTTATTTATAGAGCTCAGTTAATGCTGCCAAAGCTGAGGGCAAAAATGCTGAAATGTGCTTTGTTACGGCCGAAGGGGTACTTTACCAAATCAAAACTACATTCACAACAATTTTAAAGCAGTACGTGAACACTATTGAAAGCGACTTCGCGAAAGCATTCGACTTTCTAACAAATCTCAAAACTGTAAGTCTTATAGACGATAAAAAATGATTCAAATAATCTATTGGGACGATACAAAAGTTTGTCCCACATTTGCAATGCCATCTATGTGCCAAAACACGCGACAAACTTTGGCATCAACCTGAATACTATTGATAAAGAAAAAAAACACCAAATCACATTTCCACAATATACAAGCCTGAATTAGTGACGTATATAAAGAAAAAGGGTTACATAAAAAAATGTAATCCACCGATGAATCGACTGTTATTGGTCTTCGTATTACAAATTTCCAAAGCGAGTTTAGGACCAATTTAAAGTTTACTTTCCTGACGAAATAAGACTTGTGCTATTTTTTACAAAAGCTATAAAAACATTTGTGCTGGTTTATGAAATAAATAAGTCCCCTTTCTCTCCGTTAAATTGAATTCTATAATAAATCAGGCTAGAAATTGAATTATGAAATCGATGCCCCTGCAATATAAAATATATACATACACCCTGACCATGAAAGTATTTACAATTATTGCTTTTTCAGAGGGCGAAGAATGTCACGGCTCATCTGGATAATATTTATCCCTCGTGCTTCCCCAATGCGCCAATGCCAAGTACCTGCATTATTAAAGCAGCAACGAGTAATGATCCAAACGTTCGCCAATTCTACGGACAGTACTATAACATCATGTCACGTCATAACAGCACCGTTCAGCTTGTGAATGACAAGACTGTAACGAGCATTAAGAACACAATGGTCCGTGCTTCCAGAAAAATCAAGGAAGCGGTCCAAACCGTCCGAATCTGTGCGAATAATGCCTAAAACAGCATCGTGCTTCCCCTTCCACATCGTTTGCTCCTTACCTGGCCGTTTGGAATTTTATCGCAACAAAAACGCACGTGCCTAAATAATCCTACAAGCGGTTACCTCTAGACGAGGAGGACGAGGTGGAATAGTTAATTGATCTCGGCACCTAATGATCGCAATAAATCAATAAACTTGGATTACTATCAAGATCTTGTACACGTGTGCGCCTCGTGCGACGTATAGTTAATCATGTAACTAAGTGTAAGAAAGAGGAATAGATGAGAGGAGAAGGTAGAAGGAGAGGTATGGCGTGGATGTACCTTTGTAATGACTGTTTTGCTTTCCTTTTTCTTTTAGTATAATATATGATATACCAATTACAAAGTAATCCTAGCTTACGTTACATTCCCTCTCCTATATGTTCTTTATTCTGCACCCTTCTACAGGACTTTCTCTTTCACTTTCTATTATGAAACTGTTCTCTTCTGGTTTCCGTATTCCACCGCTCACTGACGCTCACCACAACCTACCGTCTTCATGATCTTGATTTTTTGGCGGCGCCTTCGATACTTCGCTACCGACCCTACGATCAGACCCTCCATTCCAACTAGGGTTCCTCGCCACTTGTCGTTGATATATACGAACGCAGCATTCCACAGTTTTGAAACTCTTACATGCGTAATCCAAGCTTTGCTATTTAGAAAAATGTTACGTACGATTCGAACTACGTGCATACGTTTGCAAAATTAGAAACACTTCCGTGACACGTATAAGAACACAGATAAATTTTCCTAGTATAGAATGTAATGGCGGAAGTAAAAACAGTGCCGTAAGGAGAAAATATTTATTGCGCAGTCACTCATAAATGCGATGTTATTTTAATGTGAGTACCCATCCAGTCTTTATTGATCTTTGCAATCGTATCTAATGTTTTAAAAATTCAATCAGAAATCCTACGATGAATATTCTCGAATAAAGCGCGATGGTACCCGGAAAATGATTTCGTCTAAGCGATTTCCTACTACGTAAAATTTCTTTCACCAAATAAAATCAAATACAACGCAATAATATTGAGGAATAATCTTATTTTCGACATTCAATAAGGGATTGAATGCTTTTGAACGCTCGAAGGAGACTTGTATCGATCGTATAAAACTACGGAATATTTCGAACGAGGATTTAGACCGAGTATACTTTGAAAACACTTCCTTGATAGCGGTAAGTACCACGTTCTTTACATGTTTCTATATACTTTTATATGCCTTTTATTTTGTTTTATACAGACGTATCTTTTGAACAAGTAATTTCATTGAATTGCAACTTAAGAAATTAAAAATGACGGTACACAAGTTCTTCATATTGATTCCCCATTATGTGAGCAGGCATGAAGATTAAAATCCTCTTCTCTCCTAAAATAATAAAATAATTAGATGCAATATCCAGTTGGCGATAAATGTAGCAACGCAACAACTGAACAAATGATGGAATCTACTTTGCTTTCAATGAGGACACACAGTTGTCTATTGCATTTAACATAATCGCACTTGTTTTTCTTATATAATATTTTCCAAAGGCGATTATATTTCCGGGCGACATTTTGTTTTCAATTAACCCTCTTTTGGCGATGACACATAGACCTTCTTATTGTCTTTTTATTTGAAGCACCGAATGTCCTCACTCCCTTCTCGCATGCGATATGATTTATAACCAATCGCTGCGTTAAGAGACTCAAGAATTTGTGCGTATGCGATTCCTTCATGCCAAATTCCTTCTCCTAGTACTGGATACGACTGGTTTTAGCACCTGCGAATCAATTCGAGGATACCGGATATAACCGGCGCTGTTCATGAAGTGACTTTGGTAATAAAACAACACATGTATTACCATACCCATAGAGACGTGAAGCCCCAGTTGAAATAATATACCCTGTGACATAAATGCAGACACATAATTCATTACGACGATTAACTCCTGCTTAATCTTAGATTCGTGGACATTTGCTCTATTGGACTCACAATGACGAAGGTCGAGTCATTAGTTTGCCTCTTGACAATAATTTGTTTATTCGGAGTAAGTACATTTCCAATGACAAAAGAATGTTAAAATGTTAATATCCATGGTTTCTCAAGAACATTGTGATCGATTATGATTTTGCTTGTTCGATTCTTTGAGATCGCAAAATCCCTTAATGGAAACCTATTTGAGTTCAATACCAATGATAACTATTATTCAATATAACACACAGTGATTTATGTAACAATGGACATTTTTGCGAATTTGCATCAAATTCAAGATCGCCAACTTGCAAATTTTTAGATAGTCAAGCCAAACGAACTTATCGGAGATGGCTTAGATAACCACAGAAGATGGATCCAAAGTACGAAGTTTGTAATACAGAACAAAGTGAGAGAAACTGAGGTGCACCTTTCCATTACTTACCTCAATTTTCAAAGCGACATGTGGTTGCATAAGGAGCAAAGCCTAGAAACATTAGGCAAAAATATAAATAAGACGTTCAACCACATCCAGGTGCATAGAATTTTTCTATGATTCAAAACGTAAACCGATAATATTAATCGTGTCAGTCATGTTACACTCGATATGGCGTCATTCTATCAACCATTACGAGCATAATACAACTACATACGCGTCATCGTAGTTTCATTATTGATCAATACTTTTTTACATTAGCCAAGTCCAATTCCAGGATAAAATGTAAACCCAAGTACTGCTTTAGTACAAGATACTTCAAACTTAAAAATCTTGCAAAACACAAGTTATTTTTTGAGCAGATCAAATCTTGGCAAATATCGTAAAAATGATATATAGGAATTATTACAATGCCATCTGTATTTTATTAACAGAGGATCGTCGACACTACTATGTCGCATGGTAAGAATGCCGAAAATTGCTTGAAACTGGCTAAGAAAGAGTTGGGGGCGATCAAGAATGAAGGCGCTACCATAATAATGAAACACATGAACGATGTCGAAGCACAATTCAATCTCGCATGCAGTTTCATGACAACGTTCAAAGAGGTACGCCTTTCCATCGATTTAAGCAAAACAATCAATGATAGCAATTTTTCGCAAAAACGATCGCCGCGTTGTTGATCTGAAAACACTCGCTGCACGTAAAGCTCGTAATTTAAGTGGATATAGACTACAGTTGTAGATTTAACTCTGGATCCTTGATCAGTGACCGACAGACTGAAGTCATAAACGCGCCAGATTCGATAACGTAGATTTCTCAAAAATAAATTCAAATTTAAATTTGAACTTAAATAAGACAAGAATTCACTCTGAGAACAGTAAGTGCCCAGATTAAATGTTCAAATTTCAAATAATACTGTATGAATCTCACCTAAACGGAATTCCCTTAATCCGCACTTGGATAGCTTTATTCGCCCAGACCAATTGTTAAGAAACCAAATAAGGACGGTAATCCTTAGGCTAATTGACTTTCGTAATGACTCCAATATGAAAGACCAACATAACAAGGCAGCGAAATTACGATTATTTTTTTTAGGCTGCGAAAACTGTCACCAATAATCTTGATCAGATCTTCACTCTGTGCAATACGGAATTCACAATAGCTCCGAATTGTGTTATTTATTCTTGGATCGATATTCAACCCCAAATCCAAGGGTTCCGCAACAAGAGCGTGTGGTGCACGGAGCTTATTGATTTGATCATGCCGTGGATGACCAAAAGTTTCTTAGCAAAGCTAACAGGTACATTGAAATCAGCCACAACTGCCTTAGACGATGTGGTGATAGCCACCGAAGAATGCATAAAAAATCCGTAGAACGACCTCGAACGTGCTTTGGTCGTCAAGCGCCTCTTGAAAATCTTGGTTTGGAAACGTTAAGGATGAAAAACTTTCCGATTTCGGAATCAACACACCCCCAGATTTTGGAATTTCCAGAATGCGAGATAACGAAATTTGTAGGCTTTGAAATTTCTGAGCTCGAAAGCCTCCAACTTTCACAGTTTGAAGTTGTTGAGTATTTAGCGAGTTAAATTTAAAGAGGTTGATGGAGTTTAAGGACCTGAAAATTTTAAAGATCGAAAGCTCCTGCATTTTGTAGTTTGAAAATTTCAAGGTGTCAGAGTTTGAAGGTTTCGAGATTATGGAGTTTCAACCAATCGGCATACAGACAGAGTGATGTTTTCCAGTTGAAGTACTTGTAAAAATTTCTACGTCGATTTCAGATCCTATATTTACTTACACACGAATTTCAATTTCAATGACACGAAAAGATATATATTGTAGTATATTTATGACGCTCGATTGTTGAATAAAGTGTGCTAATCACGATTTCGTTGAAAGATTTTTATTGAACACACAAGATAGACTCTATTAAAAACCAAGGACTCTTGATAGAATAATTTCATATTTCAAAAATGTCGATCAAATTTATATTGCTCCTGGACCCAATAAACATTCTTCCATTGACCTTTAAGATAAAAGGAGCGATAAAAAATACCTTGGGCCAAATTGATATTAAGTTCGCTTCAGAAATATTTTGGATACTAGAGACATCGAACAGATCAGATTAATTGCGCCTGGCGAATGGTTGATCTTCTACAACCCATGGTGGCTTTGAAGTATCTT
The DNA here is from genome assembly GCA_038496175.1 of Ampulex compressa. Classification (NCBI taxonomy): domain Eukaryota; kingdom Metazoa; phylum Arthropoda; class Insecta; order Hymenoptera; family Ampulicidae; genus Ampulex; species Ampulex compressa. The sequence continues at coordinate 234,802 of JBCFXI010000186.1, read as the reverse complement.
TCTACACTCTGCGTTAATTTTCTTTAAAAATTAGTGAACTACTGAAAATAAAAAGGTTATACGTTAGAGGCCACGTAATCCATAGCGACAAACATTTCACGTACTATTATTTATATATATACTATATTTTAATATAAAGACGCTTCCACAAAAATGAAAAAAAATAAATCATTCTAATGCATTACATTATGTTTTTGTTTTAGCGATAATACGTTATACGTAGACATCTAATGCATATTACAATGCGTAAATAGAGTATCTTGCAGTATTCTGCTTGTATTATAAAATGTGGTATATAAAAAAAAAAGACGATATCCATACGAATTTCTGCAGGTAGTATGAAAACCTTCAACGTGACTACGATGTCACGCATCAACATTATTTCCCGACATGTTGACATATGGTCACAACTTTGTAGCCGTGATAAAGTATCCTAAAACCATTAAAAGAATCGATACTTACCTAGGTTATATTGATTATTTGCAAAAACTATCGCGCAAGGAAACTCGCACAAACCGTCGCACAGTAAAATTATTAAAAACGAATACACGATTAAATTCTCTGGATTTTTGTGCAATTCAATTTTATACGTTAGCAAAAGTATTCGTAAGTTAAGTTACTCGATTAAACTTTTTAAATTCGGGAAATTTAACGATGAATAGAAAGAATGTACTCTTCATTGTGACAATGCTTGGACAAGTGTGGGTAAGTGTGCGGACCAAATATCTTGAAATAATATTTTAACAAATAACTATTAAAATAATATGTTAACAAATAATTTTGATTTTAATCTAACTAAAGTCAATTCTTGGAGGAGCAGTGAATAGTCAATTATGGAATCCGAACTTTATGCTTAACACACGTTCATGTTAAAAGCTATCTTCGAAAAATTTAATTGGATCTTGAATTCTTCTTACTTCTTAAATAATAGTAAATTAATTGCAGGTTCTACAATATAATCGTAAAAAGAAACAATGAAGGATGTTTAAAAAAAGACCTTTTATAATCACGTAAACCTCCGAAAAATGACGCTCATGTGAATTTACAGGTAACTTTCACGTTAATATTTGCGTTAAATCAACGAACGGAAAAGTACGAGAAGTATATCAACAAAATGAGAACGGATATGGAAGACAAAATAAAAATAATATTAGACAATAATTTGATGACCATGCATGATCTACAATTTAATTTAGGGCTTCAAGTAAGCCTTATTCGGAATGAATTGTACAAGAACCAGACGATAACGCTTAATAATACCCGCGTAAGTCTATTACAATTTGAGATTTTATCGTGAAATAAGATGAGAAGTATGTCTTCTTCTAATCAAAATGCAAAGTGAAAGTTTATAGAATGTTATTAAATCATATTATAAGATGTTTAAAATATTCAAGACTATATAAATTCAAAAGAAATGTACAGAAATCTCTAAACCAAAGAATTTCTGTAGAAGAAGCTGTTAGATCGATGCAAAAATAATATTACGAATTAAATATAATAAAAAAATCGCTATTAGTATACATCGACCTAATACTTTAGGTAGAATATTACAATACTGATGAATGGAGTCTTAAGAGAAACAGAATCAGTCTCATTAACGGCGTAGAATTAAGATCTTAACTCCATAAATATAGTTGTTGAAACATACAGTTTGTGAAAATATATTTCAATAATCAAAAAACTGAATTTTACTTCATTGAAACGATATTTTTTATAATTAAATATTTAAGTCCTTCGGTTAAGTAATTTAAGCGTATTTCATCCGATGCTCTTGTATCTAGAATTTAATTTATATAACAGAGTTATTTATAACGAAACTTTACATATTTTCTTCTCAACGTTGTCTGCCCATAACTGACAAAATTGTGGTGTAGCTTTTTGAACTCACTGTACAAGAATTCACTTTATGTCAACACATTGTTTTTTTTATCCTCATTAATTGTGATGCGGATTAATTTTTAGAATCTTGTGGACGCAGCCGTAGCAGAAGGCAAGGACGTCGAACACTGTTTCGCATTTGCCTCACATAATCTTGATAGAGTTGATCTACATATCATGTCTCTGTTACTTGAATGCGCGAATAAGTCAAGTGTCGCATATATAAGTAGCAACAGCTTTATGGAAACAATAATTGAGGTTTGTCTTCGCGAATTTCAACGATAATTACAGTATCCTTTGTTATAATCCGTGCATTCTGCCATTCTAATAACACAAATCATCTATTTTTTCTCAATTCATCCAACTACTGTAATCCATACTTGTCGTTATTTCAAGATGTTAAAAAATTGTGCGTCACTGCTTTTTATAACGCGGATCGTTTTGTAATTTTTAAAAATATACCGATTTTATAGAGATAAAAATATATCTATTTTACGCCAGTTAACTCGCGTTATAATTCATATCCAAGTTGTGCTGCAAGAATCGTAGGTGACAAAAAATACTTGAAGGAGAGTTCCTGATAACCAGCACTAGAGAAATAACTAGGGTTTGTTTGTATACTCGAATAAGTTCGTGAAACTTTAACAATATCAGCCGTCTGTTCTGCTATACGGATCCATCGCCATAGACAAGTTTCTCTCACGAATTACCTAATTTCCCTAATTTTTTACAGATTGCCGATGAACTCAACCATCAGATGGATAATGTTATCAAAAACTGCATAATGAGTATAACAAAATTATTTAATTGTATAACTCATGAAATACAAAACATAAAACACAACATGAAGAGTTTCGACACTGAATGCGGATTGTATGATGTCGCTCAGAGTATGACTCTTGATTACATACGACAAAACATGAAGCTCTGTACCACCGAGGTCATTATAATAGCTAGAAAGGAAATCCAAGGTGTAAAAATCGCAACAGAAAAATGTATAAATAAGGCCCCAGAAAATATACGATGTGTATATCGTAATCTACACAGACCACATACACAATGTATAACATAATTATGTCCACGCGCCAGGTAGTAACATAAACTGCCCTGACAAATCTATGCACCTAGTAGACATAGGGAGAAACAACATGGATAGTCGTGATGGCCGATAATATGAATTCTTTATTCAGATCGTATTGATGGTAACAATAAACTGACTATCGCGATATGATTAATAAAATAGTTGTGCTTTCCCTCGATATTGTGCAACTTTCGTGCGAAATATCTTTTTATGCACTGCGTAGCTTATAACAAACTTAACGTCCGTGCTGATGAAGAATATTTGTGCGATTCAAGATTGTTCTTCAAAAGTAGCTTAAAGAGGGAAAACATAAGTCAAATGACGTCCTATTGATAAAAAGAATTCTGATAAAATATTATTTTAATTGCACTTTCTTCGTAGTAATACCTTTATATTTTAATATGCAAGATAATAAAGGATGAATAATAAATATACAAATATTTATCGTTACACTATACTGATAGTGAGATAAAAAAACTAAATATAACAAATGATGAAGCGTTTATTTGTACGTCAGGAGTATATTAAGGCATTAAAGTAAACCTCAACTAAGGCATGTAACGATCCACGTAGAGATTTCATTTCCCATTTAATATAAAATTTAGAAAAATGAAAAGCACAATATCTATAAATATATCGTTGTTAAACTCCTTCTGTGTATTGCATTTTGAAAAGAAGAAACGCGATAAACACGAAAAAAAACGCGAAAAAATGGAAAAAAGAAAGTAACACTTTAAAAATTTATGTATATTTTATGTTACACTTTATTGCAAACATAAAGATAGTTTCGTTAGATAAACTTAAAACGTGCAAATTATTTAAACGATTTCCTGATGCACTATATTTTTAATACAGAATAAATAATAATGTCTAGGTATTATACTTGCAAGTAATTTCACATTATTTAAAGTTATCAACATATACAAAAAATACGGAAGTGAACCATAATGCTTTTGTAGTTCTCAGTAAATTTTATTGCACGATAAATCGACCTTCAAATTTTCACCAGACTCGTACTGGTTCCACAAAAGTAGTGGAAGTCGATAAAGGCAATGTGCAGCTGATATTTCCTCGATTTGAGCAGGTTAACCGGTGGAAATAAATGAACAATGAATAGGCCAATAATGATAACTATCACATTGCGTGCAAGACCGAGTATATAACAATGTGAAATTTCTTAAGGAAATAGTTTAATTAAATTGGAATCGCATTTCAACGCCACCGCACTTGACATCCCCACGTTTGAATTGCTAATTATGAAGATATTAATTTCACTATACGTATTAATCGCTCTTTGCGAGATTCGAGTAAGTTTTTCGACTTTGTCCTACCGTATAAAAAGGGTACTATATTCTTACTAATACATCTTTATTCGGACAAGTAAATTATACAATATTATCTCTAAAATGTATGTGTACAGATTTTTAGTCAGTTTAATAGCGATATTTACATTTATACGCTATTGTAAATATAGAAAAATTCTTAGAAAAAATTTGTTTTTGCAAATTCCGTATTACTTACATTATTCTCTACTACGAAAATGTAGAATAATTACCATAATTTTAAGAGAGTATACATAAGTCTATACATGAATTTTTACTGCTAAAAATTAATTAAAGAGAAAGTTTATACGGAATCAAACTAAAATACTATAGAATTATATGCAATGCTCTTTTATATACGTCCAGTATTTTGTTCAATAAGCTTAAAACATTTTGGCAGCTGTTTAATTATTTCGGTGAATTTCGGTGTGAAATTTAAACGATCTATTAATATCTAATGGCACACGACATTCTATTTCGACCCAAAATTTAGGAGGAACGGGTTGAAGGTTTTTTAATATCGATTCACAGTTAACACTCGCAGGCGGTGATGCCAATTTTGGCTATGGCCTGGATCCCTACAAGAAATATGTACGGAACACAAAAATCGATATAAGAAACAAGACCGCCTCTATCCGAACTGAACGTATTACATCACTCCTGCAAGTAGAGGAAATGTTACAAATAATACGCGGCAATACTTTACGGATTTTGCAAGAACATGTGACAACAATAATTATAAAACTACAAGTAAGTAATGAGTGAAATGGGTTAAGTATAACTGACTCCGCCGCGAGACTACTCCATCATTCAACAACAAATTAGTTATTCACGGAGCATTTAACATTTTCCCTCAAATCTATCTATCCATGTGTTAATATTTATGTGTAAATACAAGGTACTAAAATTCAACTAAGCAATAAGCATGTTCGATATCCCCCGAAGCATATATAAATACAATTAAAAAGGATAATAAGAAATATGTCATCCTGTAAACCAATATATTCATTTGTTCATCATTTTGCGAAACTGGGGGTGAAACAGACATTGTGTACGTTAACACATTGACTGCCACGCCAAAATCATATATTTTGCTCAGGGCGCCGCGAAAGTATTTTTATTATTCCAAACGTATAATGGCGAAATGATAATAAATATGGTTATATAACATCACAAGTCTGTCAGTACATCTTTTTAGTGGTTATGGATGATCGCCGTTTTTCCTATTTCATTACATCTAATAACCGTTTTGGAACGCTTATTTGTATCATGCCTATCTACGTTTTTGCGTTTTGATATACCCCTCAAACAGTATCAGAGCAACAGTATGTTACTAGAAAAGTTATGCAAGTTTTGGGACGATGATAACGAAAAATCGAACGAAAGAGATTATAACATATTGCTCTGACTGTTTTGACGGGCGCATCCATGTTAGAAATGCTTTAATACAATGCATCGGTATATTTTTGATCTCCCAATCAAAATTTTGCGTTGTCATATAGTGCAGACTTCACGTCAAAGTATCCCCTAATTAGGAATGATGTTCAAAATCCAGTAACCCCTTGCCCTACGATTTAAGTTCCAACACTGAGCGCCCGAAACAAAAACAAGATCGCCCAGCCTTCTAGCCATTCCACAGTTTGGCAAAAATTGTACTAATCGCACACTCACTTACGGAGTATAATACATGTGTAAGGTACAACTGGTTTAATCTTGTAAGTTATTTCATAAATAATGATATAAAAATCATCAGCGAGCAAGAAAGGTATCGTACCTATTAGGAAAATATAATGATATTTACACTCGGCCGGATCAACTGACCACGAGTCTCACACGTGGTTGTAGGGCAAAGGGTTAACTGTCGATGTTCATTCAACTTTGACAACGATAAGCATTCGAAGCATTCAGGTCAGCGATGGCCACCCTGGCGCTACGGAGAAACAAACTACGGTCACGTATGACCACATTCAATTCAACGTGTTGAACATTGCTGTTGCCGATTTGATATCGATTTTTATCCATCGACAGAATTCTTACGCAATTGCTACAGCGAATGGAAAGGCCGTCAAAGATTGTATCGAATACTCTGCAAGAGACATCAATGAAATTGAACAAGTCATAAGATTGAATCTCGAGGACTGTACGAAGGACATAGTAAATTACTATGAGCATCACGAATACTTTACATCGAACATCGAAAAGGTGTGTGAACATAAATGTGCATTTGTTTATATAAATGTATAATATTTTGCACCACTCAAAGCATTACCAATTCCTTAACAATTATCATTTTAATAATCATTGCGTGGGATGAATTCAGATATCCCGATTTTGTTTAAAAATCTGGCATGTACTTTAAAGCATCTGAACGTACCTTAAAGCATAAGAAATTCGCTGAGAAAGAACGCATTTGCTTGTTGGCGCTATAAGATTTGCAAGAAGTAACAAGATTATGAAAATTGACATGGCATATAGATGATGAATTTTCCTTTAGGACGCAAAGGCGATGATCGCGGACCTCGATAACATTTTTCCCAGATGTCAGGACTTGTCCACGCGATACAAATGTGTATCTGATGCTATAACCAGCATAAATTTGCGTGTTGTAAAGTTCAACAAGTCCTTTAAGTTGCACATGCACTTTTTTAACGTTATATTGGATGTGGGATATACATTTGCCCAGGCATGTGTTCGTAAAAGTCGTAAAAATACAAACGATCTAATAATAGACATGCTGAGATCTGCAGATACGTGCATGTATAACGCGAAATGGTTGCCAGAGAAGCATATTTCAGAGATGATCGACGTGCCATTCACGTAACGGAATCGCAAGATAAGAACTAAGATAAAAGTTAAGATAAAAACTTGCTTGTATATGTAACATGAATTCAGCGATGTCAAATAGGAAAAACTACATGAATAAATATACGAATGTTGTAAATACAACATTGATTACTTTACCATTTGTTTCATTGCGTCCTACAAGGATAGAGACTTTTTTCTGCAAAGGATTAAAAAAAATTAAACAGCAAAGTTTGTGACGTAAATCAGTTTAAACGACGTTTCCCTTCAATTTAAGTAATGACGACGAAAACGATTTTGGTAATGCTAGTTAAGAAGAGGTCCCAGGAATCAATAATTATTTAAAAATCTGTATAATATATAATATGTTAGTGTGAAACTATATTAATCTTGATGCGTTTTTTAACGACGCACGTATGTGTATAAAATTTTACCCGGAAGTCCTTATCAGAATTGCATACCAACCATTTATTAGAAAAATCAGTATCAAAACCTATACTAAAAAGCATAGAAAGCAATAAACTTCTAAGGTAGGTAGGTATATTCTTCTACTGCGCATAAATGTTTACGAGTTTATAAAAAAAGAACATGAAGTACCGGAAAACATTGCCATACAGATACTTTATTATAATACATGTTGTATAACAGATGCGTCACTCGACGCGTAATAAAACCAAATATGTAAACGATTTTCCTAAGCTATACAATAGTGAAAAAAAGTTTCAATCCAAAACGAAAAACTATATATAATTATGATGATAGGTAGATCATTTCAACGATGTTTGACATTACCAAACTTGCTGTCGGAAGTAAACGGTTTGCGGATCAAATCAGTCCGACGAAGAAACTTCTTGGAACACCTCGGTCCTTCCGCTAGTATTTTTTTAATTTCGAGTAGGTAGCATTTCGGAATTGATCCTAACATTTCTTTGTCGAATGTGCATAGCAATATTGGCATAAATTCTAAGCTGCCTCAATTGATTTCGCTGGTACTTACTTTGTTACGGGTTAACATGAAATGATCTTGAATGCTGTGGTCAATTATCAAGAGGTTTAATTTTTCTGCGCGATATATAATAATGTAATGCTAGTTATTAATAAAGTATAATTGTAATGAATCAAATTCTTGTTAGAGCAACGGTAGTGTAGTGGATAGAGGTTCGGACTGCCGCGCGGGAGACCAACCGTGTTCAAATCCCGCCAATCACTGGACGGTTTTTTCATGTGATATGTATATCGTAGTTCTGGTGGTTCGAAATCCACCTTAAAAAGTAGGTCCTAGGCCAAATGACCATAGCGGAAAATGAATGAAAAAAAAATGTCTTGTTTTGCTATATCAAGTTACACTAGTAGATAAATAATGGTAATATAGATGTGATAAAGTGAAATCGTATTTATCTCATTACTGCTAAAAAAAAAATCTATATTTAATTTCGAATTAAATTGAATTGCATTTCAATTAATTTATAGATAAACGCAGGAGCTAATGCAAGCAACAATTTAGATTCTCGGATAAAGTAGGTAAAAAAAGCGAGAGAGGACATAGCATCGAAAGTGTTGTGGCAAAGAAAAATGTTGAAAAGTTTGTGCGCATGAGAAAAGATTTAACGAAGAAGATAATCGAGACGAACTTGGCAGAAGCGCTCGATAAAATTTACGTGAGTACAACAACTCACTACGTAATCTTTTAGTCAAATTCACAACTGATTGTTGATTACTGAAATGTACCATACAAATCGACATATATTTTTAAACAAATAAGGAAGAAAGAGAAATGTCAATAGACTGATCCATATCCTGCGATGAAATCTCATAAAAGGACCGTCACTAAGCTTAGCAGCTTTCCTACAAAATTACTGATCGATTCAGTAGTTTGATTTTTAGATCAGCTACTCGCTCTGCACTTATTATTAGCATTCAAAATGACATTTAGGTGTTCGTCAACTTTTTATGATTCATGACAATGCTAAAGACAAAAATGCCACACGCTATTTTCTTGAAAGTTCGCAAAGTTTCGAGCAACCGAAGAAGAATGTTGCTTCTAAATTGCATGCGCGACCAAAACGGAAGAACAGTTCAACAATAATAGAATTCTGTCACAGTTATAACTATGTAATGAAACGGTATTGGAGTTGCGCTGAAAAATTCCATACATTTTCAATTGCCCTAGCAAGAAAAAGAAACCGAAATAATGAATTTATTCCAGACACATTCTACGTTAAAGAGGAAAAAATTGGACCAGCTGGCATTTGCACTTGAGCCTCTTGAATAAACAGTGGAACGATTTGGAACAATTCAGAACTGTTTTTATTTCTATTGTTTTAATTTTACAACATTGTTTTTTAAACAAGTAACTTGATTTCAGAGTTTTATATTATATCACTCGTTGGGGAATGTACTTTCTGAATCGTGAGTCAATTTCATTAACGATGAACGCTGCAATTTTACTAGCCATCTTAACAGCGATTTCCGGATTCCAAGTAAGTGGACGTTGTCGTAGACATTAAATCGAATTATGTGACCAACGATATTTCCATATACTTGATACTACACAGTTAGAGAGTATGTGTTACATAGTCATATTTTATGCTATGGTACACAATGTGCGAAACTGTATCATATGGTTATGTTAATTTGTTTCACAATTTTATCTTTATGTAATTTTTTACCCGTATTCACAGGGAGCGGCCATTGCCCCTGGTGTTAAATCTAAAATCTGTTAATTTAAACTTAAATGTCTTAACTTCTATATTATATTTTGTTTCTCAATATCTCTCTCGACATGATTAAAATTGGTTTACCGTTATACCTAATTAATCAATAATTTATAATGCGTCTATAATACAACATAGTGTTCATAAGAATTAATAATACATATGGAGATCACGTCGCATTGCATATATCATAAAATAAAAATAATTTCTGAAAATGTTAATGACATAATTATTTTTCCGTTAATCACAAGGTAGTGCGTCCTATGTTCATTGTCAATTCAGAAGATAACGTAGAAAAATTTAGAAGTTACATCAAAAGTACGAAAAGAGACCTACAAATTATGACGCTCACCCTTCTGATTGAGAGTATACAGCATACACCATATATCCAAATTATTTTCTGGATACAAAAGCAATACGTCCAAACGGAACTCCAACGAAATTTGGACACCGCAATGAATCGCATCCGTGTAAGTATTATTCCATAGAAATCCTACTAATATCCGCAGATGTAAGGTTATACAATCAGATAATAGAAAGCGAAATCAGAAAAGTAAAAAAAAAGGGACATCGGGCCAAAAATGCAACACTACTTCTGTTGAAAATCGCTTCCCAATTCATTAATTCTGACTACAATTTATTGCACCAGGCACACATCAATGCTGAAAAGCTGAAAAATAACGATGTCGAACACTGCTACACAGGAACAACTGAGTATTTTGCCTCTATATTGCACAACGCGACGGAAAATTTCAAGACGTGTGCAGAAATAAGCAACACCCATATCTTCGTACATGAGAAATTTACAAAGGTTTCTTTTTACAAAGATTTTAGAACTAGAAAAGAAGGGCTTTACAAAAGTTAAAAAATTTTTTAATTTACAAAGATTTTACAAAATTCCATCTAAAATTTTCCATCTAAAAATCCATCTAAAAATTCCATAAAAAAGTTCCATTCAAAAATTCTCTTGATGAAAAGAGAAGTGATATACTCTGACGCACGCGATCGCTATAACGTTAACCATTTGAAGACTGTAGTCCGGATTAGTTTTTACACATATGTACATGCAAAAACCTTATTTGTATAAGTTAACATATTTCATTCGCGTCAAAAGAGAACAAGTGAATTTAACAGGACAATATTTGATTAGAGTTTGACAGCGCAAGTACCGGCAGTATAAAACTATTTCAAGCAGAAAAAGAACCGTCCGCGGTTAAATAGAATAATATTCTGAGCAGTCATAATGGAGTATCATAATTAACAGAATATGTAAACTAATATAACGTATGAATACTTTTTTCACGTACGCACCAGAATTCTTCTTTCAGATATCAGAGGACATCATTGAGGAGCTCAACAATGTTTTCTCATCGTGTAGCATAGACTATGAGACCTACAGATATTGCCTGTTTACCAAGATAGAAATGATCAAGTCAAAAATAGACAAATTTAAGATACTGTACAACACAAGAGCCCACTTTCGTCAAGCGGCGAATCAACAGATGTTGCAAGATAGCGTGCAGTGTTTTAATGACAAATATAAGCTAGCTAATGAAAAAATAACAGAAGCTTTAATGTCAGTAAAGCAGTGTACGGAAAGTACGTAGAAGAGTTCTTGCCGCATTGGCCTTTTTCCGACTAGCAGTTTTAAGACTAGAAATATCGATGGCTGTTTCGCCATGACTCTTGTAAATGCGATAGCTTTCATTAATATCGAGTACTATAGCGCTATATCAATTATTGGCCCAAATACGGAATAAAGATTAAATCAATATCATTTCCTAACAAAACTAAGTCTAATGCAGACACTATTGAACAACAAAATTAATTTGATCAATGTTATTAGTATGTTCGTCATTAGTGAAACACAATTGCTATTTCATAAAGCATTCGCATAAATATTGCAATACCCAGCAGCAACGTTTTACTATACTCATTTTATCTCCAAGATTTAAGACTTCGATGTATACAAAATAAAACTATCCAGTGTAACTTTATCACACCTTTGGATAAACAATTTACCACTTTTTACAATCAACGCTGAAGGGTTCTACCAATACGAGAACGCTTTTTGGTCGAATAAAATCAGGCGCAGGATTGTGGCAGCATGTAGAAAGAGTATCTTTAATTCTTGCGTGTATTCGAATGATCATAAAACTACCAATCATACTATATTCAACCGATTAGAGCGCGTTACGCGTTACAGAAATGATCATAATGTTCCACAAAAGAGACAGACAATACCATGATTAATGATTTGTGAACAAGTCGATTCTGAGGCTAAATCCACCTAGTACCCGATAATGGCCTTGGTTATTTATACAGAGATTACCCACATCTTCTCGCTCCGCTTGACTTACATAATAATATTGTCACGCAAATGTTCATCAGTTCAATATAATCGGCAGAATTTTCGACCTATCAGTAGGACTCTTCGCCATAAGAGTCAGACAGCAAATAGACTTTCGCGGTTTGGTCGATGAATCCTATATGATGTCAGGAATCTTGCACGCATCGATCACCTGATACAAATTGTGCTTGTGCGTGCGAAGAATCTTTTAGAGCCGTAAGTTAGATATATTTATTCATCATGGGCACGTGAACGATCCCTTTATCGAGCATGCGGATGTGAATCCACGTGAAAAGGCGCATATATAAGAATGTGCCTCTCGTTTCGATGTCGGTCAGTCTTTTTTCTCGGGTTTGATATTCGGTCGTGCATATACTTATCTCCATAACTCGCATAATGAAGACAACGATGGCAATGTGTCTACTGGTCGCCCTCTGCGTACTTCCGGTAAGAATATCGCTGTTGCGTTTCGTGAGCATTGTATGGAATGCCTCTCAAAAAGTACATTGCGTTCGTGAGCATTGTGTAGAATGCCTCTTCGAAGGTACATTGTGCAAAATTCCCGTAAAGAGTTTCGGTCAATCCTCGATATGTCTAGAGGGCTAGAGGGTGGTGATGAAAAAAATAAAATGCACTGATAAGGAAATTAAAGTATGTGATTTTTATTGAGACAACATATCCTTTGGTCAAAATCAACATAGAGTCATTATACTCGTACATAAGAATTATTTATTGAAGTAAGACAAAGAGATGTGCGAAATATAAAGGAATAATTTCAACTACATCTGCTCGCCTTATGAGGATATCAAGTTTATCGTAATGGACAGAGTGCAAGGGATAGTAGAGGAAGGTAAAAAAATATCGAGAGCTACGGTGATGTAACGGATCTTTGGCTCGGAGTTCCACGCAGAAGATGCGGGTTCGAATCCCACCTATCACTGATGGTTTTTCCATGTGATATGTATACCGTAGCTCTGGTGGTTCGGAATCCACATTAATAAGTAGGTCCTTAGCAAAATCACCTTAGCACTCGGTGCCGAAAAATTGAAAAAATTCCAAATGAAACTTTTTGCACTGTATAGAATAGAGGTTACGTGTCCTCCAGCTATATCAATGTAATAATAGGTTTCAAATTCAATAAGACATCTTATACGCAAATGTCAAATCAACTTAAAAATGATATGCACATGTAATGTTAACGGATAAACGTCATGCTGGATTTTAAAAAATCACACGATGAGATTTTACTACATAGAATTTTGCGAAATCACGATAAAATATGTCCCTTCCCTTTGAATCCCAAAAGGTGAATATTGCTGGTACCGAGGCAAACATCCAAACAGGAAAGGAGAATGGGATAACGTTTTGTTCTCCTATCTCCTGCTTCTAAAAACTCAACTGGCTGACGATAATCGTGCATACATATATACTGAATCCTTGAGCATCGTACATTTTTTATAGAGATTTTCTCCTTCTCTTTCTCTTGCTTGCACAATAATATATGAATAATAATACAGTTTATCAAAAATGCATCATTATCGGAATATTAAAATAGTGCGATTTTACTGCATTACGCATTAACGGTAAGGAATGTCTGAAGTGGTCACCACAAATGTTTTATTACTCCATACGAAATTCAACAGAAGGATAACCAGGCAACGAGCTGGTTAAATAATTATAAAACATCAAGTAATCATACCCACACCAAATTGCCATTTCAATGACAGTTAAATAACCAACGCTCTTCCACCGAAAGAGACATCTCTTTCAACAACACGCAAGTGCAGATCATTAGGCGATCCCTTAAACCAGAAGTAGCCAAGCATCGCATCAAGCCTTCTATCAATCGACACTGTAATACAATTCGATAGACGATCCCACAAACCAGAGGTAGTCTCCGATCATATCAATCGTAGAAATTCCGTTACACTAAGCGACTCATATCTAACCAACTTTTCTTATTCTGTTTATAAATATACACGTCCTTTGTTATATCCCGACTGTTCCATTCTCGATCCTTGACTTCGCATCCTGTGATACCACCCAACTAGTCGTCGTTAAAAAACCTCGTACAACGTGGTGACCTGCTTTTGGGAGCGCCACCATATCTGGGAGCAGCAGTTGCTCACGGGATATATCACCCAACATTGCTATCCAACGTTACTCACCGAACCCAGAATGCATCGCGGCCTTCGCCAGGCTAAAGGTTAATCGTAGATAGACGAGAGACATTTTTCTCTCAACGTCAACATGCGATATGCAACAAATTATTTTGCATATTAACCTCTTGCCCCACGATTAAAGATTCGATAACCTGGTCCCAAAATGTAAACAGAATTGCAGAGCCTCCGAGTCATTCCACGGCTTAGCAAATCTGTTTTTAGTTGTACCAATCGTACACGACTTACGTCGAGCGTCGTACCTATTAGAACGGGTGTGACACGTAATGTTTACATTTGGCCCGGCCGACGTACCACGACCCAGGCCCGTGATAATCAGTTTCGGCTCGAAAACCTAACCACGAGTCTCATATGTGCTTATAGGCCAAAGGGTTGAATATGACGCCATCATTATTAGGAAAAACGAATTGTTTAAAGAATGATGTAATTACACTATTTTCAGATGGTCAAGTCGGATGATACGAATTTTGGTGATGGTTTGGATAATTATCGGAATTACGTTAGTAAAACAACGCTGGACGTAAAGGAGAAATGCGACAAACTTCTAATAGATAACGTTAATTACTTCTTTATCATGCCGAATATAGCACAGATGATGAGAATTAAGGTCAATGCTACATTCGACGAAAAGGTGGCCACAGAGTTGAACAAAATTCAAGTAAGGCTAATATTAAATTTAATTCCATGCTTAAATGTGTAAATGTAGAGAATAATCATAGTTGTAAATCAATCCTTTCGGAAGACGTTATAAAAATGCTGAATGATAAATTTCATTACTTTTTATAAAGAAAAAATTGGAGGAACCTTGACTAAGATAGCTTATACTGGTAATATTATTGCACATAAATATGATAAATTCTTATAAAATGTTCTGAGGCAATAAAAATTTCTATGTGATTAATTCTGGGGAGGCCAATCAATTAACGTGTTTGTCACTAATGTGTTCACTAATGTGAGTCAGTTAATTACTTCGATGTTCTTGTGTTACCAGAAAACGATTGATGATGTCCAAGCCAAAGGCAAAAACATTGATGATTGTCTGAAAAATAACACAAAGGAAGTTGAGCACATTAAAACAGAATTCAATAAGGAAATCGATCGCTCTATAGCGCTTGGTATTCATATATATCACATCAGCTTAAAATTAACAACTGGCGTCATAAAGGTAAACTCTCGACAAATGCAATAAAGTCGACATTTTTTTTTTATTCCCATATTATATATGATAGAGAAAAGCACAGATCAGTGCAGTTCTCCTCAGAAGATGGATAAATATATATCATATGTATATACCATTCGTATGTATGTATGAAAAATAAGCATAAGTAAATTAGGAAAATAAAATAAATACATGTAAAATGTGCAGGATTACGTAGAGAAGGAAAGCATTTCTCTAGATTCGATAGATACATGTCGATGAATACCATAATAGCCAAAATTTAAACTTTCAAAGCATGTGTTGCAAAAAAATGAATATGTTATCATAAGAAACTATAACCCTGTGTAAAACGAAACGATAGAACGAGTGAATTGTATTGAACGGATGTTCAGCAGAATATCTATTCCACTTTATTTTGCTTGCGCATTCCAGGAAGGATACACGCTTTTCAAGAACATCCATCAAATTTTCGCGACGTGTTACCTGAGCATCGGTCCACCAGAGATCTGTATCAGTTCTAAAATAGCAGGGATTAAATCGCGGGTTCAGAAATTCCGACAAAACTATGATTTGTCAATCAAAGTTCGTCAAAGTGCCATTGAGCAACATATTGACCATAATGCTGAATGTATACGAAATGCAACATACATCTTTGAGCAAAAACTCAATATTCTAATAACAGATCTAATGACCTGCATAAACGGTATGTACAAAAATTCATGATAGAAATATCGAGTTGCAGTATATTAAGGATAAGCACAGACCCTGTGTATATTCATAGATTATTTCAGAAAAAAAAGTTTAAAGATATGTTTAACAAACACATTCTTCAATGGAATGGGTTTTATAATATATCCTGGGCGCTCAGTTTTCTCCATAATTAAATTACACTGACTACATTGCATATTTCTTGTAAAACATTTTAATACGGCCTACCCTTATTTTGAAACTGAGGCAAACAAAATTCTCCGTTAAGCTTTCTTAGATGGACTATATTACACTAAGATGCTCTTTTTTCAGCAAATGAATGAAAGTGGAAGAAAGAACATTATGTAATTCCTTGGAATTCTTTGAAGCTCCTTCATGGCAGTAATCCATTAGAAACAGCCAGCGTAACTGTAGAAACTCAAATTTATTAATGCATTCATTAAAAACTTCTTGGTAGGAATGTCAGTATTAGCCTTAATGTGTATTCGCCATTTATAATGATGTACATTTCGTCGTTCTATGTATTGTTATGTCGTGGTACCTGTGTGTCGTAAATTGTAAGTTCCTATTTTGTGTGCATGTATCTGTTCTATCGTCAATGTAAGTATTAATATCTAAATTTATAATGTATAAATGGAAAAGTACTAGCAAAATTAAATCGTGAACCACTAATATAATACTTTGATTTATTCTACATCATGTCATGTGAATATATTATATCTTATACCAATAAGAAATAGTGCGTGGTACATATGTGATTGCAATATATGTACTGTGAATTCCCGACTTGCTAAATTTAGTTACATGAAAGATGTGTTTACAGTTAACTCAAGTCTTTTGCTCTTACCTATGTACATCCATTGCAAGTACATACAAAACAATTTTTGCTTATAGTAAACTTACAACTTTATTTTTTATGAATTTAAGCACTGAACCTTCCAAGCCAAAGGTCCTTGTACCTCATAAAATATCGATTTACATTAAAATGATAAATTCAATGCTGAAGTATATGAAGAACATCAGCCTTTTCTGAGAGAGCTTTTTTTAAATATGACATATTCGTTCCATTATTTCTAACATATCTTTATGCTATAAATTATGTAAGATAAAGGAATACATAATATAGTAACTCTATTAAACGGTTCAATGAATAAAAGATTTTTCTACTTCGCTGCACATATTAAATGAGTGTGATTCAAAACATACTGGTTGTATTTGCCTGTCGTATCGTGATAATACAATAGAACGTGTTATGTTTTAATTTACATAATTATATTTACATTCCTTGTTAGGCAACGAGAGATATGAAATCATACTCTTTAGAAGAATACATAAATTCACGTGCGAGTTTTAATAATGTAACTATCCACAAACTGAATTATTTTCGGTTGCAAAAACCTTTTATTGCAATAGACCTAGAAGATGTTACAATTTCATCTAATCATACATTTTAGGTTTGTTTCACGTTTCTAAACCTAATATGTAGTGATAATAAGTTTTGCTAAATATTTGATGTATTTATACATTATAACGCAAAAATGTTTTACATATTTTAATCAATTCGATTGTTTAGTGGATAAATATTATAGACATCTCTATGTATTATTTCCTATTTATGGGATTCATAAATATCATTCATGATATATAAAAAAAAAAGCTACATTATATTCTGTATATCAAGAATTTTGATAGACATAACAAAGTTTGAAGCATTCAAGTCTGTTCTTCTTGTCTAAAACTCATAAAAAAATGCGCCAGAAATTATGATCGAATATATAATAGAATTATTACGATCTTCAAACATCACATAAAGTCAATAAAAATGACATGTATGCTTAAATTATATCTTTTTCTATAATATAATGTTATGCAATCTCGTTTCTACTTCCATGAAAAATCACAAAATTATTGAAATGACAAGTTAATACCTGGCATGTCAATGTATTCGCCATACCAATCACAGAATAATTCAGTATTTTCCACACTATATTGCTTAATTAATAAATTCTACGATCGCTTTAGCATATAGCCACTGCACATTATCTCTCAATATCAAAGAGCGCTTCACTGTGTTAACGAGAATATTTAGACAATTTTTGCTTATGATGTATTTTTTTTTGGACAAGGTCGCCGCGATGTATCTGATCTAATAAAATAAATAAAGAGTTCTCAAATAAACGTTAGTCAATAAAGAATTAACATACTTATGCAAGATCCATGTAAGATCAACATGAAGAAATATGAATTCGTGCAGCACGCACCTGTTTCATTCTCTTTGTCTGATACTATGCCACGTCAATCATCCTCCTGGTTAGCATATATAAGAAAACGAATCTCGTTGTGCTGCTTGTTAATCATCACGAATCATTTTTTAACCGTTAATATCATGGGAACTAAAATCGGAATCATGAAGACGATTATTATACTGTGTCTTCTGCCCATTATGTGCTTGTGTCAAGTAAGTTTGCTGAAATCATTGCCTTTAACATATGGTGTGCATTATCATTGGCTTTAGCAAATACTTCACTTATTTCTGTAGAACTGTATGTCACATAATTATTCACATCACAGTTCCATTTCTTTGATTATATATCTGCTATATGAGTACAGATATTTTAATTTTGATTTTTTGTTTTATTGTTCCGTTATATAAAATATGAACACGATTTCTTCAGAATTCTGGGATATTTTGTAATTACTGCCAATAAGTTAAGAATCAAGAAGAATAATAGTACTAAATCGAACAATTGGCATGTATAAAGCAAACATGTATAAGCTTTTTACATATTTAATATTTTTATTTTTAAATCTACTGCAGCTTGTTCATCCATCTTGTTTACTAATATATCGGGCTAAAATATATGACCAAAAAGCTATGCATTGTTTGTGGACAAGCCGGTCGTAATGAAAAAGTTTAGACTCACAATCCACCCGATTTTTCAAATTTATCTCTGCTGAAATATGAATCTTATACGCAACACTCCAAAAGTTATTTTAAGAATCAAAATATAGTTCCCCCTGCGTAAGTAAAAAATGGTTTTACAGGTGTTTTGTTTTCGTGTAAACTTTCAGGCATCGCGCACTACTATCGACATAACAATTTTACTGGAAGACGAGTTACATCCACACAAATATTTTATCCGAGACGCAAGGTACAAAATCAAGCTTCAACTAAATCAACTTAACATTGACAAGGCAATCACGCATATATATACAGAAAATTATTTGCGGCAGACAAAGGTCATTATCTATGATACGATGTACAAGAACTTTACGGAAGAATGTAATATCATTCAGGTGAGTCAATCCTCTTTATTATCAAGTCAGTACGTAAAAGTTACATAACATGCAGGTATAAAAAGCATGTACACCAAAGAAGGAAATCAATTTTGTAGCTTGTCATGCTATAAGCAAAACCTCCTTTTAATAATGTAAATAGCAACAAATTATTATGATGTCATCATTCAATGCTCAGGTCAAACTTATATATGACGAGTAAATATTTACCTGATAAATATTTAGTGCTTTTAGCTTTGACTAAACTATCGTAAAGGCACAGAAAGAGTCGCGACATAGAACGGGGCGGTTGTTCGTACCAGGGAATCCAGTGTAAATTTGAAATGCGATGCGATGCAGCCGGTTATCGCGAGTTAAACAATAAAGAGCGTTTGTGTTTGAGTTAACTCAGTATTTTATTATCCCGTAAATCTTCACATAGCTCCTGACTCAACATATATTAGACCTGCTTTCATGGTAACAGTAAACCTAACCGGCGTTTTTCGTTTTTCAGAAAGCCGTGAACGACGCTAATGAAAAAAGCAAAGATATTCAGCACTGTTACAACACGCTTGAGAAGCGTTTGGAAGAATTAGAAAAAGAGGCTAATGCTAACGCTGAGCCGTGTATTCAGCGTATTCCCATTCTTCTTGATGATATCTACAATTTGACGAATAATATTACATGCGTAAGAATGCACTTACAGAATATAACCAAATTTGTTTCCCACAGACCTGTAACTGCGCGTTAGAAGTTGTTTCACGATAGACATAAAACAATATTAACAAAATTTCAATTTATCAAGAAATTTGCTTACTCATCGAGCCCAGATTTCCACCACATTCAAAATCCTGACGAACGCATCCTATGAAGCGTATTGCAGAAATCCAACATTTATTCCGATGATCCAGGATTAACCGCAAATAACATTTAATACCAAATTGAACAAATAAGTTAAAAATCAAAGAGTAACTAAATTAACACGTTAGATTACAATTTATTTCGTTAGTCAGTTTTGTTATATGGATTTAAAATAACTCTTCTTTTTATCTTTAAATTCATTTTTGGCACAGACTCCTAAGGCCATTTGGCCTAGGACCTAATGTTTAAGTTGGGTTTGGATTACCAGAGCTACAGTATACAACATGTCACATGAAAAAACCAGAGATGATGGGTAGGATTCAAAACTGGGTCTCTTCCTTGGGAGTCAAAGCCTCTATCCACTACACCACCGTAGCTTTAACTCTACTTTTTATATTAATACTTCATTATGAGGAACAATAAGTTCCGTTTCTTTTTTAACAGGCGCCGATTTACTAAATCATTACCCCAAGTTTTTGTTTCCATCAATAGATTTTTCCCTACCGAATATCTTCTTCTTCCTAATTTTGCAGTGCATCCAGATAAATACGATTCAAACTAAACAAGCATGTCTTATTTCGAATAAAACTAAACTCTCAGTTTGTGGAAAAATTTTTCAGTAATAGTTTGAAAATAAAAATTTAAATGCTTGATGTAATGCTTTTAGGAAGGAAACGCCTTAATCGAAGACATGGACAACGTATTTCCTTCGTGTTACTGGACTATGATGAAGATGGAGACATGCATCATTGCTAAACTTAATAAAATACGATCGCACTTGGAAGTGTTCGATAAGAACTACTCTTTGACTTCTGAAATACAACGGCTGGCCTTTCAGCACATAACCGAGAGCGGTGTCATATGCTTAAAGGAGCAAGTTCAAACGGCCATTAGTAAAGCGCGAACCGATATAAAAGTTGCTGAGGAATGTATAAAAGATACGCGATGAAGCTAAAAACGCAATCCTGTCAATAATGACTCCATTGACATTGCGTATATCCCTTTCATATACCATACATGACATTGGAAAAGATAAAATGATTTTATATCTATATATATATGTATATATGAATACTTAATTTAAATTTGACATGTATGTATAATATAGGATGTGTGATATTGTATAAGACAAGGTGATCTACAGTGCTGATCGTGCATGTAACATAAAGCAATACAATATAAAGCGAATACGAACTTTTAATCTAATTCTTTAATCTTTCGAGGTAAAGTGATATTACATATTAAAATTATCTTTTCGAATAAAAAAGGCCTGACCTTCAGACGTTTTCATAAAAGCGATAAAGTATACTTAAAAATCCGATAAACATTTCTATCGCTTAAAAAAATAGTAGCAACAATATTTGTGCAAGAAAATGTGCATGTTGGCGTGTGGAAAGATAATGGAATATGAATTTATAAATTGCCATTGTCATTTCTGGTACATGGTATTATACATTATATGAATCCTAAGCCATGAACTAAATTACTACTGGAGTCTTGAAGATGAAGATAGGAATAGTATTGTGTCTGTTCTTCACTATTTGTAAATATACAGTAAGTACACACTAATCATTTCCACTTCTTTTGCATTATATTATTGTTTATCTATCGTTATAATGCACCCGATAATAATCACCTTTCGAACTCGTTTATTTCTATATAATGTCTACTTTTTTTATTACCTATATTTATTATTGATCATTCTTCTTTGTTCAATTTACATAATTAAAGGTATAGTTTATAAGTTGCCTTACAAAATATTTAATACACGTACTGCCTGAGAACCAATCAGTTTAACAGCAATCACATGTATTTTTCTTTCAAGTTTGTGTTGAAATGAAAAAGAAAATGACTGAATATTTCAAGCAGTCGATTGACATACTCTTGATTTTGTCTTTCAGATGATCCTTGGGATATTTGAAAACTTATCGATCCAAGATTTGCACTCACGCCAGGATTACGTTAAACTAGCACAGAAAGAAATTCATACGATGTCGGTGAAACTTGTAAAACAATGCATGCAGAATGGGGAGATGCTAGAAAATGTGCTGGGAACGTTGCGCACGAATAATCATATACTCCATTTAAGATTGGAAATGGAATTTAACAAAACGCACGTAAGTAATTCTGCATTTTCCACCTTCAGATCCAGCAAAGCAGTTAACCAATTTATCATAAAAATGGAACATAAGACAAACTTAATTCCAAGTTAGGCAATAAAAATCAATATCTGGAATAATACTGTTCTAGTCCAATTTATATTCATGACTTGCAGATCAACACCTCGTATCCAGTGCTTTAGATTAATGATGATAATATAAATGAATGTAAAAAGATTTCATGAATATAAATAATATATGATTATGTCCTTTGTAATGTAATCTTATTGTCTCGTAATAACACTCAATTGAATCATCAGAATGTGTTTCATTCGCGCATGTAATAAATATTGAAAAGTATATAAATTGAAACACGAAACGTTAGTTATCTTTAAACAATTAAATTACACAGATGACATTCCAACAGTAAATTAAACTCACTACTACAGTAATGTTAAAGTAGTATTGTATGGGTCTTAGTTGCAACTTTTGAAACAATGAAATACAGATTTTACAATAGTAAATTTTCAATTTAAGAAGTAGCGGTTTCTAGTACTTTTATCTGACACCCAAAAATATTGCGTATCCATGACTATGTAATCACTGATATATTGGAAAATAGGACAAAGTGCATAACTGATGAAATTAGAGAATTTCTTATGTTCTGTACACTTTCGATATTAACAGGAAACTCTAAATGAAAGTAATGTGGATGGAAAAGACCTAGAGCATTGTCTTGAAATATCTACGGAAGGACTAATGAGAATAGCTGAAAACAGCCGACGTTGCTTCCTCAAGTGCGTCGTGAATGCTAGCGAGTTCTTTGTGACAACCTTCAAAGATGTAATCAAAACCAATAAGGTACGTTGTGCACATTCTTGATCTTTGACCAATCCGAACAAGGTGTAAAACTGGCAGTTTTCTAATTTATAACAATTTTCCTGCTTTTCTATGGATGTTGATTAAAATTGAAGCAACATGTAAACGAAGAACAGCAATTACGAGGAATCATCACTATGCATAAACGTTTATTAGTGCTTTCAATCAGATATGACAATGTTCTGAGTGGTGAAAGATACGATATTGTATTGTTGTCACTCGCTTTAAATACAGTCATAATTAATAAGACATATTCCAATGTCTGAAAAAAAGTTCTTTTTGCGATACACGGTTGCAGCCAAAACCAAATTTTATTTACAAATTTTGTGTCCAAATATTTGCACAGCTGGAAAAACGTCTAAGAATGAAGCTACAGAAAATTCAAAATACATGCTTCGACAATTCTACCTTGAACAAGCAACTAAGCTGCGTTAACACCAATATGACAAATCTGGAACCTCGACTGAAAGAATTCGAACAGAAGTACAAAACGAACTCCGATGATCAGCTAAAGAATTTCCAAGGAGTGATAGAGAATATGCATGAATGCTCGAAAAAACAGCATGATGTTGTTTCCACAAAACTTGTGGAATTGGCGACACACGTTGTGGACTGTGTTTTGAGTATGTAGAAATGTCATATATTCCGTTACAAATAAAGCTTTTCTCGAGGAGTTTTTGTCATGTACAGTAAACTATTGAAATACTAAAAGAACCGGAAAGTATTGACAGTTTATGTAAAATACAAATCTAATGTCAAATTAGATATGAGCGTAGAAAAATTTGAAAAAATCTTAATCATGACTTCCCATTGAAATATAATATCAAACCAATACTGCCCATTTATCCTAATAAAAAAATTTAATTCAAATTCATTATTGCAGACAAATAATGAACGCCGAAATACCCTATGGAAACTATTTTATGATGCAACATCAGCATGTTTAGGTCACAGGGAAGCGAAAGCTGGCAGACAACAACTTGGTGTTATGATTTCTTGATTATGCATGTAGACACAGTGTCAAAAGTCTTTCTTAATTCTATTAATTATCAATTTGTAAACTTCCTCTTGATGATACATATATCGAATTTCTTTCTATTTATAATGAAATAAAAGTTCAGATTTTTTTATCTGATATACATCTGTCTTTCTTTTCTAGATTCATAAATTCAAAACTTCACGTCCTGATATATCTCCATTGGATGTCATATTTTCGTCGCCAAATTTCATTAAAGTTTTGCGAAGACGGCCTTTCATTTCAAAGCATTCAATTTCAGTTTTATGAACACAACATTTTATTCTTACTGCAATATATTTTATGTTATATGTATTTTATATAGTATTTTGGATATTGTATAGAATGACATAAAGAACAGACAACAATTTCTACATATTTTTACTAATTTCCATAACTATGAATAAATACGACTTCCTTTCATAAAACTAGATTTTCGACCATAAAAGCTTTCGATATAATCGAAACATAATATTCCTCCGTATACACGAACAGTAAATAAACGTGTCACTTGACTGATTGCCAGTAAACGACATTTGATAGTATTACATGCTCATAAAAAAGCACGCTTTAGCCTTCTAGACCAAATAAGGTTGCAATAGAGAATACAGATCCATCAACCGCACCTGACAAGCGAGGCATTCCTAACTCTACTCCTCAATTTCTGGAAATAGATTTTCAATCAACAGGAGACAAGAGGATGAAGACGATTCTGATTCTCTATTCTTGCATAATATTTTTCAGCCTGCAAGTGAGTGCTACTTTAAATTACTCGGCGTCCACCGCGCATTAACAACTAATTCTGCTTGTGTATAATATAATTTCAAAAAAGCATTAAGGAATGGTCAAACTTGCTCAGTGCCTCAAAGCAAAATTATATTTAATTCTTAGAGTAAACCTACTTTGAGTCAAAGTGTGGCATACGTATTGTAAAGCTTTCACCTTAACCGACAGTCTTTCGAAATCACGTGGTATTGCTAATAAAAATATTTCTGCGTTAGAAATTAATCAAACACAAATTAAACATTCGTAAAACGTAAAAAATTTGGACGATAATTTTAGAGGCCGTTACGTGACTTTTATAACGTCCAATTTGATTGTAATTTTTAGATACATAGTGCGAAAGCTGCATATCCGCGCAATCGTTTGTACATATACCTACAGTACATACAAACAATACAGAACGAGATACAAAACAAGATAGACGGACTAACACGCTACAACGTTCTGTTTCTATTGAATACACAGTTTTTATGGGCCATTATACACAGATTTACATTCAACGACATAGAGTTGAAAATATCCGGAGTGACCAATGACACTCGCGTAAGTACAGTAATATTATATTATACCGTACAATAATATATGCTTCATTATAATAATAAGCACCAGCAGATGTCGGAATAATTCCTTGCAGATAATAAATCCGTGGGCGAAGTAATGGTGTTAATAATCCGCGGTTGACAGAATTTAAGTAATTGTAGAATAAAAAATGACGTAGAAATTTTGAATATCGAATTTAAATACGAGAATACTTGGAAATTTTTTACCTTCCTGCTATTAGTGCATAAATAAAAAGTGTGCAAGGTGGAATATATGTAATGGCTACTAACATAAAAATGAAGATAATATGATAATAAAAATAGCTTATGTACCATGTCCTCTCCAACTGGATAAGTAACGTCACGCAAAAATGACAATCCGAACTTTCGAACGCCAAATAGCATAATTGTCTGAAATTAAACTTTTCTCAAGCAAATATTCAACGATGTCTTAATCTTTTCTCTTTCCCGTCTTCTGATATCATCAGAAATACATAGACTCTACTATCGGAAATACTGTGAGCATTGAGCATTGCTATATCACCCAACACCTGGAATTTGAAGACATCAAAATTAAAGCTCTATTAGTCTACTATACATGCGAGGCAGCGAGTATCATACAATTGTCAGCTCCAGCTTCTGAAATAACAGAAATTGCGCAGGTACGTTGTAATTGATTCAACACCTTGTTTTATAACAAAGAGTTACTTTTGTGCCACAAATTTTAATTCAGTGTTAAATAAATGGTTATAGTGCTATTAAAGTTTTATAGTATTACAGCTAGCGTAGCGAATTACAGAGGAAACTATCAATCAAAAATCGTTATATAATCGATGGCTTAAAGCGCAAACTTATAAACGATCAATTATGCCGCATATGATGGCACGATAAATTGTACAGCAAAGAGCTAAAAAATGTCAATGTTTGAACAAAGAATTAATATTTCTTTAATGTTGGGCATATAACAAAGAAAATGTGTTAATAATATTTTAGAAAGGTGAGATGGCAATAGAGGAACTGGAGAAGATAATCCCTTCATGTTTGGTTTCACGTTCCGCACTTGCACAAGAGGGTTGCATCTTTGGGACCATAAGGAAAACAAAACCGTTCGTGCAAGCATTCATGGATAAATACAAGGTTGCCTCTCAAATTCGTAGAGAGAAGCATCGACAGATTTCAACGAATTTCGAAAATTGTCACGACATACAAATTCGTACATTAGAAAAGAAAATCATAGAAATAGGCAGAGCTGCTTTAAATTGCGTCCAAGGTTTGTGAAAAAATGATACTGCACATTGACGATAGTCATCATTCAATTCCTCACTTAAAATAGCGATAGACTGGTAAACCCTTCAAATATTACTAGGGTAAATATCACTTCCAAATATGCATTAAATACTAGAATGTCTTAAATTATACAAGAAAAATTTTACAACCTGTAAAAACTCTCATACAGTGGTTTGCTAATATTACATCACATTATTTTGCCGATATTATATGTATATCATGTTCAAATTGCATATGTAATTTGGTTAGAATCTGTATTTCCAAAAATTTGAACATTTTTAAAAAACAGTGAGGTTCTCGGGCTATCAATATTTTCCAAACCAAAGCTGTGTCAGATCTGTATTAAACTATATACAATATACATATATTTTCTGGTTGTAGCAGTGCAATAAGGTTTCAAAGGAATACGTATACGACTTAGCACGATTTTGCTTCACAATTAGAACATGGAATATGTTTGGCATTGCAATATTAATTACATTATTTTTTTACAAGTATGCTCACTTATTGCTAAGAAACCCAGTTTTCTATGTTACATTTACTATTACTTATCATAATGTGTATGTATTAAGAATAAAATGTGTGCTTCTGTGTATGTGTGCATATGTACGCAAATATCAGTACCTTAAAAAGTTATTCTCCAACAGTTATGGTTTTTAATGAAATACTAATATC
Source organism: Ampulex compressa (assembly GCA_038496175.1). NCBI lineage: Eukaryota > Metazoa > Arthropoda > Insecta > Hymenoptera > Ampulicidae > Ampulex > Ampulex compressa. The sequence goes on along the minus strand of JBCFXI010000186.1, from coordinate 207,194 downwards.
AATAATAGGAGACATACATGAACATCTGTATGTATGCCATTTACTTTTTAGTTCCTACAGTCCTAATATGTAGTTCCACAGTCTGAATATCAAAGTTATTGACCTGAATCCATAAAAAATCTATTCTTCCTATATCAGAGAAGGTGCAAAAAATAATTATTGGAGACAAATATTGAATGCTAAAATACTACATAAAAACTACCTTGCGATTCAACATCAAGGCGTTCAGGTCACAACGAAACGAAAGCTGGCAAACAATAACTTGTTGTTATTATTTCTTGATTATGCGTGTATGTATAGCATCCAAAGTCTTTCTTACTCCTATTAATAGTCAATTTTCAAATTCTTAGCAATACATGTATTGACCTTTTTTCCATTTATAATAAAAGAAAGGTTCTAATTTTTGGATTTTGTACATAAACATTGGTCTTTCTTTTCCAAATTCATAAATTTAAAACTCCACATCCCGGTATATTTCCATTAGATGTTTTTAATCAAATACTAATATCACTAATAGAAGAAATACATAAATATCCATATGTATGCCATTTATTTTTTAATTCCTACAGTCCTAATATGTAGTTCCACAGTTTGAATATCAAGAGATGTGATAGATGTAACGAAGCTGGGTTGAAGCATTCAAGCCTGTTGTTATTGACCTGAATCCATAAAAAATCTATTCTTCCTATATCAGAAAAGGCGTAAAAAATAATTGTTGCAGACAAATATTGAATGCTAAAATACTACATAAAAACTACCTTGCGATTCAACATCAATTCGTTCAGGTTATAACGAAACGAAAGCTGGCAAACAATAACTTGCTGTTATCATTTCTTGATTATACGTGTGTGCACAGCATCCAAAGTCTTTCTTACTCCTATTAATCATCAAATTTTTAATTCTTAGCAATACATGTATTGAGATTTTTCCATTTATAATGAAAGAAAGGTTTTAATTTTTTGATTTTATACATATCAGGTGTACCGGTATAAAGTGAGCGTTAAAATACAAATGTGTCGATAGGGAACATTTGTTGTGAACTTTCATTTCATTTGAAGAAAAGTGCTGCAGAGTCGCATCAAATACTTGTCGAAGCATATGGTGATCATGCTCTATTAGAAGCAACAGACAAAAGATGGTTTTAACGGTTCAGAGATAATGATGTTGAGGTGAGAAATGTAGAATGTGGAAGACCACCAAAAAAGTTTAAAGACGCCGAATTGCAAGCAATATTGGATAAAGATAATACTCTGAGTCAAAAGCAAATGGCAGCAACGTTAAATGGTGCACAACAAACAATTTCTGACCGTTTAAAAGTTATGGGAAAGATCTAAATGTATGGAAAATGGGTGCTACGTGAATTGAATGAAAGACAGCTGGAAAACCGAAAAAAAACTCGTGAAATTTTGTTTCAAAGACACGAAAGAAAATCAGTTTTGCATCGAATCGTTACTGGCGATGAAAAATGGATTTATTTTAAGAATCCTAAACTGAAACAATCATGCGCTAATCCGAGACAACCATCAACATCGACTGCAAAACCAGATCGATTTGGCAAGAAGGCAATGCTCTCTGTGTTTGGTGGGATCAGAAAGATGTGGTGTATCATAAGCTTCTAAAACCTGGGGAAGCTGTTAATACTAATCGCTATAGACAACAAATGATCAATTTGAACCATGCATTGATCGAAAAACGACCAGAATGGGCCAGAAGACACGGCAAAGTATTTTTGTTACACGACAATACACCTGCACACAAAGCAAAACCAGTTCAGGATACAATCAAAGCACTTGGCTGGGAGCTGCTACTCCACCCGCCATATTCACCAGACTTGGCCCTTTCAGACTACCATTTATTTTCATCGATGGGACACGCATTGGCTGAGCAGCACTTCGATTCCTACGAAGAAGTCGAAAATTGGGTGTCTGATTGATTTGCTTCAAAAGACGAACATTTCTATTGGCGTGGTATCCACAAATTGCCAGAAAGGTGGTCAAAATGTGTAGAAAGCAATGGTCAATACTTTGCATACCATTTTTTAACTTTCCCATTCAAAATTCATTTTCACAAAAAAACACACTTCATACCGATACACCTAATGTACTTCGATCTTTCTTTTCCAGATTCATAAATTTAAAACTACACATTTCGGTATATTTCCATTAGATGTTTTATTTTGCTCGTCAGATTTCAATAAAGCATTATGAAAACGACTGTTCCTTTCATTGCAAAGTATTCTATTTGAGTTCTATGAACATTACATTTTACTCCTACTGCAACTTATTTTATAGTGTATGTCTTTATGTATTATTTTGGGTATTGTGTAGATAGACATGAAGAGCAGATAAAAATTTCCACATATTCTTAATAATCTTCACGACTTCGAATAAATACGACTTGCTTTCATAAAATAGGTTTTCAACCATAGAAACTTTTGATATATTCGAAACATAATAACCCCTTGCATACACGAACAGTAAACAAACGTATCACTGGACTGATTGCCAGTGAAGGACATTTGATAATGTTGTTATATGCTCATAAAAAATGGCATTTTAGTCTCCTAGACTAAATAAAGTTGCGATAGAGAATACAAATCCATCAGCTGCACCTGACAAACAAAGAATTTGTATCTCTATTCGTGAATTTCTGGAAATAGATTTTTAATCCGCAGAAGACTCTAGAGGATGAAGACGATTCTGATTCTCTATTCTTGCATCATATTTTTCGGTCTTCGAGTGAGTGCTACTTTAAATTATTCGGCATCCACAGCGCATTAGTATCTAATTCCACTTTCGTACAACATAATTTCAAAATAGCGTCAAGGAATTGACAAATGCACTCCGTGTCTCAAAGCAAAATTAATGTACTCACAAATGTAAGCCCACCAAACATTAATTCCTGAAGTAAACCTATTTTTAGTTGTAGTGTGGCGTACATATTGTAAAACTTTCACTTTATCCGATAGTCTTTCGAATCATTGTATTATTGAATCACGTTGTGTTGTTAAGAAGAATATTGTTTATAAGAATTTGATGGTGCCTTTTAGATATATAGTGCAAAGGCTACGTATCCACATAATCGTTTGTTCTTGTACATAAAGTACATTCACATAATACAAAACGAGATACAAAACAAGATAGACAGACTAACACGCTACAACGTTCTGTTTCTATTAAATACACAGTTTTTATGGGCTATTATACATCGAATTACATTGAAGGAAATAGAGTTCAAAATATCCGGAGTGACCAGCGACACTCACGTAAGTACAGTAATATTATATTATACCGTACAATAATATATGCTTCATGATAATAATAAGCACCAGCAGATGTTGAGAGAATTCCTTACAAATAACAAATCCGTCGGAGAAATAATGGTGTTAATAATCCGCAGTTGGCAGGATTGAATTTTGAATGTCGAATTTAAATATGAGAATAATTGGAAATTTTCTGCCTTCTCGCATCCTATGCATAAATGAAAAGTGCGCAAGGAGGAAAATCTGCGATGACCACTAAGATAAAAATGAAGATAACATGATAATAAAAATAGCTTATATACAAGATAGTTTAAACTTCTCTCTTTCTCGACTTTTAGTATCATTCGAAATGCTTGAAAATATAACGTGGAAAATAACAAAATAATAAAGATAGCTATATCCTTTCCAACTGGATAAGTAACGTGGCGCAAAAATGACAATCCGAACTTTCAAACCCCAAACAGCATAATGGTCTGAAATTAAACTTTTCTCAAACATATATTCAATGATGCTTAATCTTTTCTCTTTCCTGTCTCTGATATCATCAGAAATACATAGACTCAGCTATTGGAAATACCACGGGCCATGAGCATTGCTATGATAAGCAACACCTGGAATTCGAAGATGTGAAAAATAGTGCTATATTAGTCTACTATACATGCGAGGCAGCTAGCATCGTGCAATTGTCGGTTCCAACTGCTGAAATGAAAGAAATTGCACAAGTATGTTTCGATTGATTCAGCACTTTGTTTTGTAACGAAGAATTACTTTTGTGTCACAAATTATAATTCAGTGTTAAGTAGATGGTTATAGTACTATTAAAGTATTATAGTATTACAGCCAGTGTAGCGAGTTACAGAGGAAACTATCTATCGAAAATCGTTATATAATCGATGGCTTAAAGCGCAAACTTACAAACGACCAATTATGTCGCATGTGATGGCACGATGAATTGTACAGCGAGGAGTTAAAAAATGTCAATGTTTTTACAAAGAATTAATGTACCTTTAATGTAGAGCATTTAATAACGGACATTTTTTAATGATGTTTCAGAAAGGCAAAGCGGCAATAGAAGAACTAGAGAAGATATTGCCCGCATGTATGGTTTTACGTTCCACATTTGCATTACAGACTTGCATCTTTGCAACCATGAGGAAAACAAAATCGTTCATACAAGCGTTCATGAATAAATACAAGATTATCTCTGAAATTCGTAGTAAGAGACACAAGGAGATTTTGAAATATTTCGATGATTGTTACGACACACACATTCGTGCATTACAAAACAAAATATCAAAAATAGGCCAAGCTGCTTTAAAATGCATAGAAGGTTTGTGAGAAAATAATACTGATTATGGCAATAGTGGTAATTCAATTCTTCGCTTAATGTAATGACAGACTGACAAACGTTTCAAAACAATCTGAAAATATGAGTACAACTTCATCAGGGGTTCACTTTCGAATATGAATCAAATGCTAGAATACCTCAAATTGTACAAGAAATGAGTTTTACAATCTAGAAAAACTCTTATGCAGTGGTTTGCTAATATTACATGAGATTATTTTTCCAATTTTATATGTTTTTCATATAGAAATTACATATGTAATTTGGGTAGAATCTGTCTTCTCAAAAATTTCAATATTTTTAAGAAAACAGTGATGTTTCCGGACTATCAATGTTTTCCAAACTATTGTGAAGCACTTGGCTATCATTTTTTATGGTTTTCGACATTCGTGATACTAAATATTATTATTAGTATCAATTATAATGTGAACAAACTACATCGTTCGTTATTATCAGATTTATAAATGCAAACCTGTGTCCGATCTGTATTAAACTATGTACAATATATCTACATTTTCTGGCCGTAGCAGCGCACCGAAGCTTCAAGGAAATACGTATAGGACTTAGTATAATTTTGCTTCACGATTTACAAGATGGAATATTTTTGATATTGCAATATTAATTGTATTATTTTTTAGAAGTATGCTCATTTATTGCTAACAGACCCGTTTTCAATGTTACATTTACTATTACTTATCATGATGCGTATGTATTAAGAATAAAATGTGCTCTTCTGTGTTTATGCGCATACGTACTCAAATGCCAGTACCTTAAAGAGCTATTCTCCAACAGTTAAGGTTTTTAATCAAATACTAATATCACTAATAGGAGACATACATGAATATCTGTATGCATGCTACTTATTTTTTAATTCCTACAGTCCTAATATGTAGTTCCAGAGTCTGAATATCAAAGTTATTGATCTGAATCCATAAAAAATCTATTCTTCCTATATCAGAGAAGGTGCAAAAAATAATTATTGGAGACAAATATTGAATGCTAAAATACTACATAAAAACTAACTTGCGATTCAACATCAAGGCGTTCAGGTCACAACGAAACGAAAGCTGGCAAACAATAACTTGCTGTTATCATTTCTTGATTATGCGTGTGTGCACAGCATCCAAAGTCTTTCTTACTCCTATTAATTATCAATTTTCAAATTATTAGCAATACATGTATTGACCTTTTTTCCATTTATAATAAAAGGAAGGTTCTAATTTTTGGATTTTATACATAAACATTGGCCTTTCTTTTAGAAATTCATAAATTTAAAATTCTACATCTCGGTATATTTCCATTAGATGTTTTATTTTGCTTGTCAGATTTCAATAAAGCATTACAAAAATGGCTGGCCCTTTCATTGCAAAGTATTCTATTTCAATTCTATGAACATTACATTTTACTCCTACTGCAACTTATTTTATACCATATGTACTTTATGTATTATTTTGGGTATTGTGTAGATAGACATGAAGAGCAGATAACAATTTCCACATATTCTTAACAATCTTTACGACTTCGAATAAATACTAGACTTCCTTTCATAAAATAGGTTTTCGACCATAGAAACTTTTGATATATTCGAAACATAATAACCCCTTGCATACACGAACCGTAAACAAACGTGTCACTGGACTGATTGCCAGTGAACGACATTTGATAGTTTTATTATATGCTCATCAAAGATCACGCTTTAGCCTTCTAGATGAAATAGAGTTGCGATAGAGAATACAAATCCATCAACCGCACCTGACAAGCGAGGCATTCCTAACTCTACTCCTCAATTTCTGGAAATAGATTTTCAATCCACAAGAGACAAGAGGATGAAGACGATTCTGATTCTCTATTCTTGCATAATATTTTTCAGCCTGCAAGTGAGTTCTACTTTAAATTACTCGGCGTCCACCGCGCATTAGTACCTAATTCTGCTTGCGTACGACATAATTTCAATATACCATCAAGGAATTGATAAACTCACTCAGAGCTTCAAAGCAAAATTAAAATGCTAACAAACCAAAAGCCCACCAAATCATTAATTCCTGGAGTAAACCTACTTTTAGTCAGAGTATGGAGTACCTATTGTAAAGCTTTCACCTTAACCGATAATCTTTCGAAATCACGTGTTATTATTAATGAGAATATTTCTGTGTTGGAAATTGATTAAAGACAAATTAAACATTCGTAAATTGTAAAAAATAGGGACGATCATTTTACTCGCGTCGTTATGCGAGTTTTATAACAATGAAGCTAATGGTAATTTTTAGATATACAGTGCGAAGGCTGCATATCCGCGCAATCGTTTACACACATACCTACAATACATACAAACAATACAGAACGAGATACAAAACAAGATAGACGGATTAAGAAGCCGCAGCGTTTTTTCTATATTAAATACACAATTTATATGGGCTATTATGTATCAAATTGCGTTCAACGAAATAGAGTTGAGAATATCCGGAGTGTCCAACGACATTCGCGTAAGTACAGTAATATTATATTATACCGTACAATAATATATTCTTCATGATAATAATAAGCATCAACAGATGTCGGAATAATTCCTTGCAGATAATAAATCGTTAGGCGAAGTAATGATATTAATAATCTGCGGTTGACAGAATTTAAGTAATTGTAGAATAAAAAATGACGTAGAAATTTTGAATGTCGAATTTAAATACGAGAATACTTGGAAATTTTTTACCTTCCTATTAGTGCTATTAGTGCATAGATAAAAAGTGTGCAAGGTGGAATATATGTAATGGCTACTAACATAAAAATGAACATAACATGATAATAAAAATAGCTTACATACCAAATCGTTGAAACTTCTCTATTTTTGTCTTTTAGTATTATGCAAAATGCTTGAAAATATAACGTGGGAAGTAATAAGATAATAAATATAGCTTATGTACCAAGTCCTTTCCAACTGAATAAATAACGTTGCGCGAAATTGCCAATCCAAACTTTCGAACCCTAAACAGCATGATTGTCTGAAATTAAACTTTTCTCAATGCGTATATTCAATGATACTTAATCTGTTCTTTTTCCCGTCTTCTGATATCATTAGAAATACATATACTCTGCTGTTGGAAATGCCACGGGCCTTGAGCATTGCTATAACAAGCAACACGTGGAATTCGAAGAGGTCAAAAATAAAACTCTATTAGTGTACTACGCATGCGAGGCAGCTAGCCTCGTGCAATTGTCGGTTCCAACTGCTGAAATGGTACAAATTGCGCAAGTACGTTTCGATCCATTTCTCATCTTGTTTTGTGACGACGAGCTACTTTCGTGCCACAGATAATAATTAAGGGTTAAATTAAATAAACGATTACAGTATTATTATAGTATTATATTATTATGGCCAGTACAGCGAGTTACAGAGGAAACGATTTATTAAAAATCGTTATATAATCGATGGCTTAAAGCATAAACTTATCGACAGTCAATTACGACGCCTGTGATGGCACGATAAATTGTAAATTGAGGGGTTAGGAAATTTCAACCTTGTCACGATGAATTAATATACCTTTAATGTAGAGCATTTAATAAGAGAAATATGTTAATGGTTTTTCAGATAGGCAAATTGGCAATAGAAGAACTGGGGAAGATAATCTCCTCGTGTACAGTTTCACGTTCCCCACGTGCTCAAGAGGGTTGCATCTTTGGGATCTTACGGAGAACAAAACCGTTCGTGTACGCGTTCACGAATAAGTACAAAATTGTCTCTCGAATTCGTAGAAAGAAATCCCAGCAAATTTCGAAAAATTTCGAAAATTGTCTGAAAAAACATACTCGTCCATTACAAAACAGAATCTTAGAAATAGGCAAAGCTGCTGTGGAATGCATACGAAATTTCGAGAAAGAATTAATTTCTAAGAGAGAGTTAGTAAGTCAATTCCGTACTGAAAATAACGACAAATCAACAAACGCTTCGAATCAGACTGAAAATGCGAGTACAATTTGGGTATCACTTTGAAATATGAATCAAATGCCAGAATGTTTCAAAGCATATAATAAAGAAATTTTTTAACCTGTAAAAACTCTCGTGCAGTGGTTTGCTAATATTACATTACATTATTTTACCAATATTATATGTATTTTATGTTGAAATTACGTATGTAATGAGGGTATAATCTATTTTCCCAAAAATGTCAAGATTTTTAAAAAGCGGTGATGCTTCCAGACTGTATATATTTTCCAAACTATTTTGAAGCGCTTGGCGCACCATTTTTTTACAATTTTCGACAACTCGTGATACTAAGCTAGTATCAATCATTAATATCAATTATAATGTGAACAAACCATATTGTTCGTTGTTATCAAATTTACAAACGCAAAGCTGTTGCGGATCTGTATTAAACTATGTATTACATTTTCGGATCTGTATTAAACAATATACCTACATTTTCTGGTTGTAACAGCGCAATGAAGCTTCAAGGAAACACGTACACAACATCGCAACATTAACTGCATTATTGTTTACAAATCTAGTTATAGCTAACAAATTCGTTCTTAATGTTACATTTCCTATTATTTATTATAATGTGTATGTATTAAAAATAATCATGTATAAATTTATATATATATTACATATTTAATAAAATTAATTGAGACACTTTTGCATACGAAGAGGTACTAAAAATAATCTCTATCAACCTTTCGTACTGGTGCAATTTTCCTTACAAATAAAAATCGTTCATATTTAAGTTTATATAAATTATGGGAGTCACTGATAAGGAATTATTAAAAAATAATATGATTTTTCGCTGCGTCATTTGGACTGTACTTATTTCTTGCAATAAATATTGCAGTACATTTCCTTATTACTGCTAAGAGCCTTGATGATATAAGTCGCGTGTGCGTACTTCCTGGTGTAGTAACCTATAACAAAAAAAATAAAATTAACATATAAGATAAAAATTGGACGTTAAGGTAAGACGCATAAAATTAACTGCTAAAATAAAAAGTTGCCGCAGATGATGTATATCTTTGCACAAATGCATAAAGCCCATACAATTTATTGGTTTGCGGAAACACTTCACTTCCTTTATGAATTTGTAGAATATCGAATTGTCGACGTCTAGTAATGTAATGAGTACAACTCCTAAGAGTATGTAATTCATTCCAAGATCCGTGTGCTCAGCATTTTTTTCTGCTCAGCTTTTCCTTCTCTCGCAAACTCTGTATCATCGTTACATACTTACACACTTAGATAAATACCTGCCGTTTTTCAAGAAAGTTTTCATTAAAATTATCATTCACTCGTTCGAGGAAACATAATTTTGTAAAAAGAAAACTAGGTCCTAAATAAACTCGTGCACTCGTCTTGCCTGGGTACATGTTTGAATAAGCATAGCTATACGAAATTATTAGTTAAATATGAGTAATGTATTAGTAATGCCAAACAGACATTCAAATAAACTTATATAATACATGGCACAGCATTGCAAAACATGCTTTCGTAAGTTTCTATATTTGTAGAGAATAATAAATTCCTCATATGTTATGCTAATTTTCAGCTCACAAAGGAAAAGAATGAGAATTATCTAGGCGAGTGTTTAAAGCCATGTAAGGAATACATTAGATAGACAAGCTCTAATATCAGGACTATAGTAAACAACTTTAGCAGCGAAAATATAATGACAATGATGAACGCACCATTTCACTATCCTTATGCGGAACTTAGCCTACAATGCACTTTATGCTGAAATAAATACGATACTTTCAAAAGCCCGCGCAAGTGTTTGCTTGTTACGAGATTTGGAAACGTTTGTACAAAATATTTTGCTGAGCGTTTATATTGGGAAATCAGAATAATTTATTTGGCTTTTAGAATAGCTGATTGTATAAATTAAGGGAAAAAGAAAAATAAGCCAAACGTGGTAAAAAAATTTCTTTTATGTCATTTTACGAAGATATATCTTAAGTAACAAGCGCAGCCCTCGCTCCTACAAATACAATATTCATAATATAACACGGATCAACGAACAATTAAAAATCATAAAAATACTTCGTAAGTTTCCAATGCGTTGTGCGGTGCGCGAGAATTTTGAATACTGCTGAGGCTATTTCCTCGGGACAGGAATTTCCCGCGCGTCGAGTGTAAGATAGAAATGAGCCATTTATTTTAAAAGTGACCAAAGTCCATTTCTCAATTATTTTTCACTAACCGTAGTAACGTGTACAGCATTGAGTTAGTTATCACAAACAACACGTTGCAGTTAAGTATATTCAGACGATACGATAATTTTAGAAACATAAATTCGAAAATATTGTATCGACACCACTTTATCAAAATATAAATATAAAACAACGAAATATAAAGATACGATGGATTTATTACGATACATACTCCTGATATAAAACAAAAAACCCTTAAATATCTCGATTCGAACATAAATGGACAGGTCACTTTCAAAATAAACGGCAGAAACAATCTATCGTAACAATAATACAGTCTTAGAGGCAGACTCCCGCGTCTGTTTATTAATTCATTTTCGGCACCGACCACTAAGGTCATTTGGCCTAGGACCTACTGTTTAAAGTGGGTTCCTCTAACCAGCAGAGCTACGGTATAAATATCACATGGAAAAATCAGAAGTGATAGAGGCGCGATGAAAGTCCCAACCTCTATCCACTACACCACCGTAGCTCTATGACGCTCGAATCATCCACCGTAAAATAATGCGTAGAAGGCGCATAGGAATTTCGAGTGTTCTGAGCCCTCGCACGTATGAAAGTGTGCGTGTGTGTCGAAAATGTCCGACCGGGGCACTGTCTAAGGCACTGCGAGGACATTCAAATGCGAGCAGTCTAGCAGTCCAGTTTGAGAGAAGGTGCTGAGAATTTGGCGGAGAGTTAAGAGATACGACACAACCATTTGTGCGCCATAGCCAAGCGCTACGAGCTCAACTCTCATCTGTCTCGCATCACTTTGTAAGAAGTTCTACATTAAACCTTAATTCTCATTTGTCAACGGTAGCTTCAGTAGTCTCTGTATATATTTCAATCTTTTTAATAAACCATATTTTTACTAACAGTATTAAACTACAATTGTTACTCGTTAATCTATCACGTTTCCAGTTTACGGTCAGTGCATAGCCTTGCAGTAAAATTTTGATTTACTTTCGTCTTCGCCTGCTTGATGAAAGACCACCACTCCTCATATGTGTATTATCGTTGTTATCGAAGAAAAAAGTTCAATGCATAATAAAGACACCAACAAACGCGACCTGTTCTAAGCTCTCAATCGTAGATGCGTAATTTCAATTTGGGATATTTATGAGCCTACCTTGCGTGTCCATAGCCTAAACTAAATTGCATACTCGTGGGTACCGTTCAAAATTTGGAAGACAACGCACGTTAACAATTCAATAATCGGATCCGTTTGCAATTTATACACTAGGTCAATGGACTGACTCTAAGTCGCCCTCTGAGACGAGGCAGGAATTCCTAAATAAGTTATCGTTTCTATTTGTCATGAATTAGTAATTCCGATAGTTCTGTATAGAGTACGTTTATCAATTCCACAGCCGTCTTATCGATTCTTGGGGACTTCGAAACACCTTGTGTATTTTATTTCCGTTCCACGTAAACGGAACCTTAATAATCGGACAATCAGCAATATTTGTTGAAATAATTGGAATGTTGAAAGAAAGAAAATTATATATCCATGAGATAATCAACAATAAGCGTCTTAAATATCGTCACAGCATTTTATATATGGTACATCTAAGACTTTTATACATTTACTTTCTTTTCTTCATTTTGCTCCAAATTGCTTAACTGCGTTCTGTTATCAAAAACATCTTTGTCACTGCTGGTATGTGGAATATATACGTATCGGTGTAGCTTACGTTAATTAAATTAACAATGATATTACTAGAAAGTCAATTTTAATGATCAATGATACAATTCGGTTGTATCTGCCATAGGAAGCATACAGTTCATTTTCCTAAACAACAGACGACTCCATCAGTGGCTATTCAACAACAAAGTAAAATCTAATATTAAATCGTCTCCCAAGATTATGTCTCCAATCGTTAATTCCACTTTGCTCGAGCTACACTTTATCGATCATAAAATTAACCTTAAAAAACTGCCGAAAACTTTTACGCAACAATCATCGGCCATAGTTTTCCATGTTTGCAAAAAAAAATATGCAGATGAAGTAAAATTCACAGAGTTCACACTCGTATCGTACGATTGCACTAATTTCGTACAGGCGTCCAAACACACGCGCCGACCTGTGAACGATCCAATAATTAGAAGAAGGACTTTGTCCTGTCCACATATATATATATATATATACAAGAGCGTATACTTCATTTTGACAATACATTTTTTGCTCAAGTTGTCTTAAGATTGTACAGCGATTTACTTTTGGTTCGTCGACAATGTATAGGCTGCTCGTGTTGTGTTTCTTGGTCAGTTTGTGCAGTTGTAGAGTAAGTTCATCGACATTTCTCGCCGTTAGCAATGCGTTAAGTACATAAATTATATTAAGCAAGGAAAAAATCATTATTGCGTTTTGTTTCGAAGCTCATTAACGCTGTAATTTATACTTTCGTGACATAATAAAGTTTGAACGTAATAAGAGTCACGATTTAGTCTGGACTAGGTCGATAATTACCTTCTAATGCTCACTAAAGACACAAGAAATTAAGATTATTGAAACTATCATATTATACTTTATTCTGCTAAACTAAACATTCTTGGAATTGAAATGTCCAAGTATATCACGGAGCGTATATATTGGCCGTAAACTTTGTATTCCTTCAAATGGAGAAGTGTTCCTAATTCTCAACCCACTTACAACCGTGTACACTCTGCTAAATATTAGATACAAAAAAAGAAATGAATAAAATATGAAAACGCACCAATTCAACAAAGAAAAGTGTGCCACTGCGATCCTGTATACCTATATAGCCTTTATTTACTTTCATAGATAAGCCAATGTAGCTAAGTCGAATCTTGCACATAGACGGTAACACTAAATTAATTTAAAGAAAAAACAGTTATGCATTAGTACATTCCTGAAGTAATGCACTTTGCTCAGACACAGTTAGGTAACTATGCATTACCAGTACTTATCGTGGACTCTTAAAAGGTTTAAGGCAGATCCTGCTATTTTGTTAAGCGAAGAAAGTTATAACATAAAAGGCGATCTCTAATTCTAGCTAGCCGACTTGGGAGAGGAGGATAATTTGCCGAGCATCAAAACAAAATACCTAGCCTACATTCAAAGGCTGATATCGGGGATAAAAAAGAAACTAGATATACTGACGGCAGAAAATTTCGACCACTTGTGGAAGATACAAATTTTATTGACACTCACACAAGAAGTAGCCCTCAATTTAGTCCAACATCAACTGAATGAAGATCTTAATAATATAACTGTAAGTACATAAGTGCACATGTATCAAATTTCTCTGAACGTCCTATATATTCTATAGAGTAAAAAAAAATCACATCAATTTATATTGTAACCTACTGTCCGAAATTTCCCAAAAAAAAAAATTGGAGAGTTTATCCAATCCTTTAAATTCGTTTATGCGCCGCTGAATAATCGAAAATCGCCTTTACACAACAAATGCAAAATATCGTGAAAACAACATACCACGTCTCCAAATATTTGATAGCTTTTAAAATCAGCGTGATGCACTATTTCCTATTATGAACTATGCATAACACATGGTCCATTATGAAAGTGATGCGCATGATTTTATCGTAACGCGACTATCTATCACAGCGGCGTAAAATCGAGTTTTGTGTGCGGCTTGGAAAGAACGCAACTGAAACCTGATTGCGTATCGCCGTTCAAGCAAATGTGCCATCGCGCCGTGTTACAAAGTCGAAAAATTAGCCGTGTTGCGGCGCAACAATAGGCAGAGTCAAGCGAGGAACCCAGAGGTTTATCATCGTGTTTTTCAAGGGTCGAACGGTACCGAAGTGACCGCTCTATTCTTTACGCATTGGGCCTCTGCTTAGCTTCAGAGGTACTTTGGGCAATAAAACATCTGGTGTTCCTCCAAATTAGACGCGACTCTGGCCCATCTACAGCACACGTGTCCTCCTATTGTTTTTATGCATTGGGCCTCTGCTTAGCTTCAGAGGTACTTTGGGCAATAAAACATCTGGTGTTCCTCCAAATTAGACGCGACTCTGGCCCATCTACAGCACACGTGTCCTCCTATTGTTTTGAGTCACGTTCGACTTTCGAAAACGGTCAACGAAGGATAATCTGGCAACCGGCAGGGCTGCGTTTTGTCCTAAAATGCAGCCGACCAATCATTCTAAAGAGGCCGTACAGATACCTTCGAAAACCAATAGGAGGCGCGTAATAACGAACAAAATCTCTAAAACTCCGCCCGAGGAGACCCCGCTGAACCCTCTTGAACATCAAAGCGTCTCAAAAGCGTCAGTCTAAAGTCAGCAACGCTCCGAGATACACACTCAGCAAAATAACTCTAATATAACGCTAACCGAGCAACGTAGCGAGACGACTAGCTCGTTGACTCACACATATCACGACCATCGCGTATTTACAACACGCGGTGAACTCAACATTCTCGAACATCTCGATCCGTGAAACAAGGTGTAGCAAACCCAGTTGTTATACCGAAAGAAGCCAGATTCCATTGACACCCCAACTAGTGGTTCGCGCGATTAATTTCGTAGCGAAAGGCGTACGTGTTCCCTAGGCGTGAGCGACAGTCACGATAGTCTAGGCCAGTAGCACGGCGCCAAGTTTCGTACTTGAGCTTCGTACGTCGGGCCTCCATCTTCCCGAAGCGATATCTCGATTCGAAAAGCAGTTCGGATATCCGCGAGGAGAACCGCGACGTCTGCGACCCTCGAAGTACGAACGTCCACAAAAAGCACGAACAAGCCGGTTAATTCTTTTTTTCATTTTATATTTTTATTTCGCTCTTTTTTTGTTTAAAAAACTACTTACACTCTGTACAGTTAGCTATTCCAAATTGATCCTGTTTGATAAGACTGTCATCGTTTGCTCATCGAAAATATTAGCAAATCAATTTATTATTGTCTTACAAATAGAACACTAGGCCGTGATAGATTAAACCACAAATATCCGCAGCGCTCGGAAGAGAATAAAAAGTCTTATTTACCATAGAAATATGCAGATATTAATTCGAACCAGTATCACTAATTTTCAATAATCTGAGCTCGACATTTTTGCATAAACAGGCACGCGTGGATGCAGCGGTGGCCAATGGCAGGGATGTGAAGTATTGCTACACAGATCAAGTAAACAATTTCCTGGACATTCACATAACGGCGATCGCCGAACTGCGTAAATGTGTCAAAGACAGTGTCCAACTGTTTACTGGAAATTTTTCCTCTACGCATGAACTCTACGAAGTATATTTTCCTCGAATTTTTCCTCCAAAAAGCGTAAATTAAGCGTATTAAACGAACTTTTACATGCTTCACTTACAGGATGGAAAAGCTGCGATTGCCAAACTGGGTGGAATTCAGTATGAATGTACGTTAGTAGTATTTACCGAAACAAAATGTATTGAGTACGAAACGGAAAAAGCAGAGTTTCGCGTGGAAGATTTTAATGCAAAATACATCCAGCGGCATGTTTCTCGCGAAATGAGTTATATGAAGACAAAGAATCACTGTGTGTTATGCTTTGGCAACGCAGTTGACGAGGCTAAGGAGAAAATCGCGAAGTTGGTCTTTTCTACGAATAGTTGTATCACAGGTGCATAAGAAACTCTCCGATCATAGTTTTAAAGCTTGCTTGCAAATAAAATCGTAAAATATTATAGTTACTTTTGTGTAGGTTTTTTTTTCTCTAGTTTCTTTTTGTAAAGGCGACACTCATAATTATTTCGAAATACATTTTTCCAGGTCCTAAATAAAGTATTGAAAGTTTAACATCTCAAATCTTCACGAGCATCGTGTGGCTTACGAATAAAATGTAGAACATCTTTTACATTTGCCAACGGTTTTTTTAATAAAGTTCAGATAAGCATCAGTTGAACAATTTTAATGAGAGCGTATATCCCGAAAGAGAAATAAAATACGGTGATATAGTTGGAAAGCATTAACAATCCTTGATTCCTCTTGGAATCCCATACAACGTCTGGAGCAAGCATAAGAATAATGTATAATATTCGAGAAGAAAAATATTAATAGCATCCTGAATGGTTAAAATATAATGGATTACGATACATTCAAAATGTGGCTACAGATGTAATTATGCGCATCATTACGTCAATAGGTTAAAATATCACAAAAGAATTTCTCCCTCACTATATATCTCCACATTTCTTTTTTCAACCCCCGATACCCACCTTATACGAGGCTGGTCCGATAAGTACTTAGCCTACAAATGAAAAACGAAAATTTTGGAAAAGCGGCGATCTATTTCTCGACATAGTCTCCTTTTAGCTCGATACACTCGACCCAGCGATGCTCCAACTTCTTTAACCCGTCTGAAAGAAACGTTTTCCGGAGGTCTCGTTTTCACGTTGAAACTCGTTAAACCAATTGTTGACGGTCGCCATCGAAGGAGAAGGGCCACCGTAAACGGCATCTAAGCGCTTTTTGATTTCGCTGCGCGATTTCCCTTCCAAAAATAAGAATCGAATCACCGAACGATAATCGCTCTTTTTCCATTTTTCTAAAATTCGTGGACACGCCCGCTTTCAAACCCGGCCAAAGCAAAACTACGAGTCCGATTTGGCTGAAATTTTGACGGTAGCCGTCTACGAGAATATATTACACGATAATATATTTATCTTACGATAATGGCACCATCGGGCGGTGAGGCTAAGTACTTATCGGACCACCCTCGTATACCTCTCCTCTAGCCTCTCTATCTCCTCTTGCTTCTTCCTGCCCCAAACTTACACCCCGTAACTCATCTCCAAACCAACTTGTCATACAGCCATAGTCTCTTCACCAGCCCTCATTTTTTCCCCATCACCGCTGTTGCCTTTCTCCCTCTCGCCCTTATCTGCGCCTCCTGATCCGCGCTTCTCTGGAAAACGTACCTCAAGTATGTTAACTCTTTCGCCTCCTCTGTCTTCCTTCCCTTTCACGACTAGCTCGCTACCTTGTCCACCCCCTCCTCCCTCTTTTCCTAAATCTGATTACCTTCGACTTTTCTGAGTTCAGCATTAGCCTCCTCTCTTACCCAGGTATCTCTCCAATATTATAATATCATCATGATTTGGCAGATCTTGGCCTACTTTGTCTCACAGGATGCGATGCTCGTACATGCCTGGTAAGCACCTGCGACCTCATTCGCAAGGTCGTAACTGTGTAGATATGTTTAAACGATAAAATATTAACGCTCGATATATCGTACGTATAAAAAGCTGAAGCAAGTCTTATGCACGTTTACAGAAGTATAGAATCCATCAAGATATCGGACAAGTTTTATAATGCGTGTATATTATACCGAACCCCTTAGGTACATTTCACGAGTGAGACTCGTCATGCATTTGTTTTGTCCTAAGTTATGGACGACTAGTATAATTGGTCGTTCGAATTAGGACAAAGTGAAACATGTATATTCTTGTTCGAGGCAAGAGCGATAGGTTGTAAGAGAACGATTCTTCCAGTGCTTTAGTGAACCTTGTTTGTGATAGACTGCCTCAAAATGTCAAAAATAAATAATATATTTTACGAAAGTTTTAAGGAAAGAGGAGATTTTGAGAAATACAATGATGATGACTATGGTTTGCTATTCTCATAAGATTATGAAAGGGATTGTGCAACAGTGTCGAGTGCCGCTACATTTACCTCCTTGCTTTAAAAAATATCACACTCTACGAAAGTATTAGTAATTTGCTTCCTTGAATATATTTATTTTCATTTTGTTTCTTTCATGAATTCAGATCTGACTTACAATTCTAATTAATACGTACATCATGTCGCACAAACAAATTAATTCTCACACAAAATCCACTAGCATTATTCGCTATTTCGCGCATCAGCAAGTTAAATCCGTTCCAAACGTTCCAGCAAGAATTTTTTTATATAAATCTGTAGCCAAGAGGTTACAATAGCGGCTAATATGCGTGATTTAAAAAAAACGCGATCGGCCATATATATAAAAGTGTGCGCCGGACTTTAATGAGTATTAATTTTACCGAATTTATGACACAACAGGCAACCACACGTCCTAATTTTCGATGCTGAAGACAGTGATTATATTGTGCCTTTTGGCCGTTTCTAATGGTATGAGAGTAAGTGTAGCCACATTATATATTTCTGAACCATTACAATGTCCAGCAGATATATTCAAATATGGGTAAATATATCTAAATTGCATAGGTGCCTTTATACAGAAACAAAAAGTCGCGTATCAATTTATAAATGTCTATGTCTTTTGATTACTTTTTTTTACATCTATAGAGCAAATTAAATCCACACTTATTATCTTCTCCATCTGGTAGTGTGGACTTACGGCCGCTTACATCGACTATTTGCGTGGAAAATAATTTAAACACTGGTGTGTGACATCGCTATTAAATAACTGTAAATTATGTAATTCAATTAAATTAATATAAGGAAATAATATGAAAGAAGGTAGTGATTAACGAATGTTACGGAAAATGGCGTGGAAAAAAACAGATACTGGAGTAGCTAACTAGGCCAAATACACGGATTACTAACTTATCAAGGTCATCCGGTCAAATTTTTCCCCAAACGCCTCTTCTTGAGTTATGTATGAGTCCCGATCGTGTAGTTGTTATGCATATAATACGTATTGAATGAAAAGAATTTGACGCGTAAATACGCAAGTCAAATACTGTCTAATACGCGTCTGGAATGATGCGTTTTAATTACGCATCGTCCTTGTGGACGCCTTGTAAATATGGTAAGTAGTTTAAAAAAATGATATTAAATGCGGTATCAATTTTTAGGTGACAGAGTTATTAGACACTGAGTCATTTGGCGAAAATGTTAAGACACACTTGTTATATATTGAACAAACGAAGGCAGATATAGAACATAAACTCGGTATACTGATCACAGAAAGCATTGAGTTCTATTGGAAGACAGTCGCGACATTGGAGTGGATGAAAATAATTCCGCAGAACTTTCTCTTGGATAAACTAATCGAGGGACTTAATAAAACACGCGTAAGTACAAATATATATCAAATTGAATTTTTGTTCAAGTTATATACCTTCTGCGAACTTTCAAGGCAATTCCGCGATTTTCTGGGTTTTAATTCGAAATCTGCTATCGGATTTGTTTAAAAAGCAACGCTTGTTAAATTATTTTAATTGTTTCACATATTCGTGCACCGCTTAAAAAAAATATCTGCTACGAAAAATACTTTCACGACAGAAACTTTACGTAACTACTAGCAATTTCTAAATACCTAAGGTATCAAAATCATAAAGAATAAAACCAAGAACACGAACAAACTAGAAAATGAATTATAGTAAAGAATGTTAAACTGAAGTTTTTCTAATAAACAGGCAAACGTGAACGTGGCCCAAGCTCAGGGCAAGGATGTCGAGTATTGCTTTGTGATCGCAGAAAGTTATCATCAAGAAATCAAAGCGATGATAAATCAAGAATTACGCATGTGCATCGAATTTGGCAATGAACATTTTTTGGAGGATTTTAACTTTGCGACAGACCTCGGCAAGGTATCGCTGTGCCGAACTTTTCACTCGAGAAACAAATATTCAAAATTCTACATAGAATTCTCTTCTACAATTCTGTTTTAGGATGGAAAAAATGCCATGGAGCAGCTAAGTCATATTTCCAAATCGTGCTTTTTTGACACACGCCTTCCGACAGAGTGTTTCGAGTCTGAACTGGCGAAAGCAAAAGTTTTCATAAAAGATTTTTACACAAAGTACGGCCAACGTCAAGATAATTACGAGACAACTTCCAGAAATGCTGAAACTTTCATTATATCATGCTCGTGCGAAAAATTTAAAAAGGCGGAGGCGGAAATCGTCAAAATGGTGTTGTTCGCGGAAAACTGTGTGAAGGATGCATAGAAATAAGTCGCCCATCAGACACTATTATAGAAAAAGAAAGACAGATTTAGCTTTAATTTGCATGAAAAAATTCTTTTAACGTCGTAGCCCTTTGTATTCTATAAACAATAAGATAAATTTAGAGATAGATAACAACCGTTAAAAAAAATAAAAATGACAGATTATTATTATTATAAATGTGAGTTACTGAATTATTCAAGATACCGAATAATCTATTAATATCCCAGTTCGGGTGAGTAACAGTTTCTTTACGATAGCACCTTATTATTTCCAATATTATTACACTTATTCTGGTAATTAATCTGCGATATCTCTTTCTAAGTAGCGAATAACATTTTTAATTGCAAGTAAGGATTCTCGAGTATTTATGGCCCTTGGCCATCGTAGTTCGTTCCTGAACCTTGGATCTCCTGCTTATAAGATTAATCAGATGCATCAATCAAATTTTAATATCAAATATAAATATATCAAATACATATATTATACAAATATAATATATTATACAACCGTCATTCAATCGGCTGATTATGACGTATTCGAAAATAATGAATACACGATAAATACACGACTAATTCATTATTTAATAAGATAGCTTTCAAGGAATCTTTCGAACATTGGCATTGTCGCAAAGCAAACTGAACGCGAGATTACACGTTTCGTGATATCGGGAGTTATTAAGAACCACTTAGATAGATAAATATAAGTCATGTTGAAAATCTGCTGAAGGTAAGAGTGGTGGATGAATATAGAAGATATGCTCTATAGCAAAAACGACTACTCTTAGGCCTTTAAATAATTTCCTAGTCCTTGAATCTTCGGAAATAAAATAAAATTGCGTATCAAAAATGATCGTTTTCGATAAAAAAAAAAGACATGATCTACAAGCACTCTCGGAAAATCGATAAAATATATTTCAAACTTTAACGAATATTTCTATTGCTTGAAAAGTAGTAACGATAATATTTCTAGAAGGAAGTACACATGTTGACACGAGAAAAGATAAAGTACATAAAATCGACAAAACTAAAGGCCATTTGCTACATATACAATTTACATTACAAATTGGCACGACGTCGATCTGTAATACGATCATTTTTTCCGGTAAACCGAAACATATGTTGGATCATATACAATAGTATAAGTCTTAAGCCGTCAACAAAATTATTAATAAAAAAGATGAAGTTAGCGATCATGTTCTACCTGCTCACCATCCTTTGCAAATTTAGAGTAAGTACACACTATTCGTCTCTATGACTCTTTTACCATTATATTATTTATCTATCGCTATAATAACTCTACGAGACCCCTTTGTCATCAATTTACTTCTATATAACGTATATTAATCTTATTATTTATAATATCATTAATCATTCTCATTCGCTCAGTTCACATATTTAAAGGTATAAGTTATAAGCGTCTACGTGTAATATGTAACATACGCATCCTCCGACAACCATTCAGTGTAACCGCAATGTAATGAATTTTGCAATGAACAAAGTTTGTGTTGAAATTGAGGACAAAATGACAAGATGTTTATACAAACTCAATTGACGCGCTCTCGATCTCGCCTTCCAGCTGTCCCTTGGGGAGGAATGCAACAGCCCTTGGTCGATGGAATTGACCTTATGCGAGGATTATATGAAACTAGCACAGAGTGAAACTCGTGCAATATCGCTAAGCCTCCTGAGCGAGTACATGAAGACAGTGGCGAAGCTAGAAAATATGCTGTCTAACTTGCGCGCGAATAATCATGTACTAGATCGAAAAATGAAAATGGAATTGAACAAAACTGGCGTAAGTGATTCCGCATATTCCGTCTTTAGATCCAGCAAAGCAGTTAAACAATTTATCGTATGAATGGAACATAAAACGAACTTAATTCCAAGTTAGGCGATAAAGATCGATATCTGGAATAATACGTTTGAAACAAAATTCATATTAATAGCTTACAGGTCGATACGTCGTATTCAATGCTTTAGATAAGCGATGATAATACAAATGATATTAAAATCGTCATTTTAAGAATATAAGTAATATACGATCGTGTCCTTCGTAATCTCGTTGCCTTGAAATAACACTCAATTGAGTAATCAGAATGAGTCTCAATCGGGCATGCAATAAATATTGGAAAGTATATAAATCGAGACGTGAAATACTGGGTATCATTGAGCAATTAAATAATGCCGATAATATTGCAATCGTGAATTGCACTGTCCGTGAAAATATCTTTAAAGTAATATCGATTAAAATTACCAATGAGTTCTAGTTGTAGCTTTTGAAACAATCAACTGAATTTTGTTTCCATTTCCAATAAAAATGCCTTTTCTTTTCTGGCATCTGAATGCTCGATGTGTCCAATGCCTAACATAATCGGCGTTATGTCGGAGGACGAGGTAAAGTGACGATAAAGTTATGAAATTTCTAATCGATATTTTAATCCTTCCACCCTCTCAATATTAACAGGATATCATTGACATGCTGATAAGGCAGGGAAGAAACGTAGGGCATTGTCTTGACGCGTCAACGGAAGCACTAATAAGAATATTAGAAGACGGCCAATTATCCATCCTCGAGTGTGTCGTTGTCACTACCGAGTTTTTTGTGACAGTCAGCAAAGATATAGTCAAAGCCAGCTATGTACGTTTTGATCATCCTTAATTTTTTCAACCAATCAAAAGCCAATCGAAAACTATTGAATTCCTGTATAATAGTCCGAAAAACTGAACAAACAATACTCTACTTTTTCACGATACACCCTTACACCCAGGCTGTAAATTTCATTTTAAGTTAATTGTACCAATATTTGCGTAGCTAGGAAAACAGTTAAGACAAGATCTGAAAAACATGTCCCAAATCTGCTTCGTCAATTCTACATCGAACGAGAACCTAACCAGCATAAACATCGAATTCGCGAATGCGGAATGCAGAATGGTAGAATTCAAGCAGAAGTATCAGACCAACTCCTATCTTCCCATAGAAACGTTGGAGGAAATGATGCTAAAAACGAACGAATGTATAAAAGAACAGGATCGCACTATCTCCAAAAAAGTCTTGGATGTGGCGAGCCACACCGTGAACTGTATATCGACTACGTAGAAGAGTCGTGTCGTTACTAACGATATTTCTCTTGAGGCGTAATGATTACACAATCGAGCTTCTAATTGTTGGATATTATATTTTCGTCGCCAATCTTCAATAAAGTATTGCGAAGACATGTGTCCGTTTCACTTCGAAGCATTTAATTTCAGTTTTATGAACACTTTACATTTTATTCCTGCTGCAACTTATCTCATACCTCACGTACTTTATATACTTTTTTGAGTATCGTATAGATAGACGTAAAGAGCAGATAACAATTTCCACATATTTTTAATAATCTTCACGGATATAAATAATTACGACTTCCTTTTATAAAAATAGGTTTACGACTATCGAAACATTCCATACAGTCCAAAGCAGATATTATCTTTTAGGGAACCATAAATAAACGTGTTACTAGATCGTAGTAATAGCAAACGTCATTTGATAACGTTCTTATATATCCATCCAAAATTGCGCTATAGCGTTCTCTACTAAATAGATTTGCGACATCGAAAACAGGTGGATCTGCTAAATCTACGAAACAAAGGAATTCGCAATTCTACTCGTTAATTTTTTCAAGTCGATTTTCTCTCGAGGATGAAGGCGATTTTGATTCTATGTACCTGCATCGCATTTTGCAGACTTGCAGTGAGAGCTACTTACAATTACAAAATTTCTAGCGTGCATTGGTAACAAATTTTACTTTTGTGAAATATAACTGCAAAATTTGTATAGAGCACGATGTCAACTACAGACGACGCGCGTGCGGCCCACCGTATGAAGCTGTATACACGGTATGTCGGCGAAATACAAAACGACATGCAAAAGAAGATCGATGAACTAAGCGGCCACGACATGTTGAAAATATTAAAAGTACAATACTTATGGACCCTTTCTCAACGTATTATGTTGAACAATTTAAATTTAAAAATATCCAAAGCGCTCGACGACACTCGCGTGAGTACAGTATCGCTACATTATAACGTACAATAATATAGTATTCGTGATAACAGTATGTCCAGGCATATTTCGGAATAATTTCCAGCGGATAAAAAATCTGCAAGCAAAGTCATATAAAAAGTGATGCATAAATTTTGAATACGGAATTTAGATTGGAGATTTTTAATCTTTGCGCTACATAAATGATAAGTACGCAAGGAACAAAATCTGCATTGGTTACTAACATAAAAATGAAGATATCGTGATAATAAAAATAGCTTACATATCGGATGGTTAAAAACTTCTTTTTGTCTCTTGGTATCTCCTTTTTGTCTCTTGGTATCATGCAAAATGCTTGCAAATCACGAAGTCGAAACGAATAAGATAATACAAATATTTTATGCATCAAATCTTCTAACACAGGATATGAAACCTTTTGCAAAACTGACAATCCGAACTTTCGATCCCCAAATAGCTTAATTGTCTGAGGTTAAACTTTTCTCAAGTATATATTCAACGATGCTCGATCTAACATTGATTTCCTCTTTCCCGTATTCTGATATCATCAGAAATACATAGACTCAGCTATTGGAAATACCATGGGCCATGAGCATTGCTATGACAAGCAACACCTGGAATTCGAAGAGCCCAAAATTAAATTAAATTTCGAATCCCAGGCAGCATAATTGTCTGAAGTTAAACTTTTCTCAGAAAGCTTTTTAATGATCATCAAACATTTTTCATTCCCGCCTTCTCATATGATCAGAAATACATACACTCCATCACCGGGAAGACCATAAACTTGGAGTATTGCAACGACGAGCAGCGCAAGGCATTCGAAGCTCTCCAAAATAGGGCTCTACTGATGTACTACAAATGCGAAGAGACTGGCATCGCGCAATTGACAATGCCAAGTGCCGACATGAGAAAAATTGCGGAGGTACGTTTCAATCCATTTGACACCCTGTTCTGCAACGATAAGTTACTTTCATGCCATAGATTACGATCTCAGGTTGAATAGTCGGTTATAGTGTCATTATAGTATTCTAGTTTTAGAACCAGCAGGGTTGAAGACGAAACTATCTATCGAAAACCACTATATCGTCAAAGTCTTACACTCTACCTTTTAAGCGTCTATTCTGGCGCATGTAAGACACGGTAAACTGTAAAGCGAGAAGTTAATTATTGGCTTTATATATTCTCGAAATATAGTAAGAACACTCTGGTTTTCCATTAATTATTTAAATGATGCGTTTATATTGCTGAGTAAACAACTCTGAAAATTTCGGTTGACCATACAAGGGTTGAACATTTTTACAAGAAAGTAAAACACCATTGATGTAAAGTACCAATCTTGGGAATTAAATAAAAGAATTTTCTTAATGATATTTCAGCAAGGCAATAGAATAGTCGAGAAATTGGATACCATGATCTCCTCTTGTATGCTTTCAAATTCACCAGTTATGCAAGAGTCTTGCACCATTGCAACCATATCAGAAATAGAACCGTTAGTGCAAGCGTTCTCAACGAAATACGAGTCCGCCCGTCATGTTCTTGTAAATGAATATGAGCTGATCTCTCAAAATTTCGATGATTGTTCCGAGAGACAAATACGTCCAGTAGATCAGGAAATCCCAGAAATAACGGCAGCTACTTCAAAATGCGTACACGGTTTGTGAGAAAATAATACTGTCCATTGACAATAGCAATCATTCAAATATTATATAATTTATAATATATATTAAATTATATTATAAATTATATAATATATTATTATATAATTATAATATAAAATTAAATATAAAAGTAGATGATCTTGTAAACAGTTACAGCCACAATATTCGCAACAAAATTTAATTCCAAAGCAATACTATCTATTTCTCCTAATACTTTACTTAAATTCAAAGGATGTATCGTAGACATTAAGCCAACCTGAATTATTCCCGTATAGTAGCTTATTTCAAGTTTGTTATTGTAGAAGACAACTAAAGGCTCAAATAACGCACAACAACAATTTTACGAAGGAACAGCAGCTCATTCGATTCTCGATGGAGTGAAAACTAGCAGGCAACGACATGATCCGATGCAAAAGTATTTCTTACACCTATTTCTTCTCAATTTCACAACTCTCTTTTGGTGACACATGCAGTAGCGGAGACGAACCGAAAGTTATTTCCAAGAGGAAATACCGAATATCAATGGACACGCGTGCATACTTGCGAGTATACGTGCAGGAGCGCAGGACAATGGTTGTGCGAAATCACGGCTATAGGAGAGGAGCGGAGAGTTGGATGACGGCAAGAAGAGCATAAGGATGCATGATTACGAATTATTTTACGACGGGCTGTGTTTTCTTTCCTTGCACTCAGTTTTTGTAGCACTATACACTTTTCAATATATTAAATATGCACATGTTTTTAAAGTGACGACTACCACGCATCGTATACTGTAATCGAGTTTCTTATCATTGGATGTTATATTTTTGTCGTCAGACTTCAATAAAGTATTGCATAGACATTTGTCCGTTTTATTTCAAAGCATTTGATTTCAGTTTTATGAAGACTTTACATTTTATTTCTACTCCGACTTATTTTATACACCATGTATTTTATGTACCATTTGACGAATCGTGTAGCACATATAAAGAACAGATAACAATTTCCACATATTCTTAATAATCTGCACGACCACGGAAAACTATAACTTCTTTCCATAAAAATAAGTTTCCGATCAAAAAATGTTTTAAAAGAACGCAAAACAATTGGTTCTTGCGAGCAACAAATCCATAGGAGTATATGTTAAACTTCTGATATGATTCGAAGCAGGTAAACTTTTTGCATTGTAAGGACCGTAAAGAAACGTGTCACTAATCAGATCGTGAGCGAACGACGTGTGATAGGATTATGATATGGTCATGAAAAATTGCGCTTTAGCCTTCTCGACTAAATAAATTGCCGACAGCGAATACATATTCACCAGTTAACCTTGCTAAGCAAAGGAATTCGCAACTCTACTTTCCTCAAGTCTTAGTTTCTTCAAGTCGATTTCTTTATCCCCAGATCGTGACTCTCGAGGATGAAGGCCATTCTGATTCCATGTATCTGCATCGTGTTACTTGTAACTGCACACCGTTTAACAGTCATTACTTTACTAATACACTAAATTTTACGTTCGTAAAGAATAATTTCAATATATCTAGTACGCGGTATCCAGTGCCAAGGACTTGCAACTAGACTATCGTTTGAAGCTGCATTTATGGTACATGCAAGACTTACGGAACGACATCCAGGAGAAGATTAACAACCTATACTCCCAGAGCACTTCGACTGAATTAAGCACAAAATTCTCACAGATCGTTGCACAATACACTGTATTCGGCGGTTTAGACTCGAAAATATCCAGAGCGCTCAAGGAAACTCTCGTGAGTATAGTATCATCATATCACAGCGCGCAATAATTAAACCTTAACGGTAAGATACTTTACGAAACTGGATAAGTAACTTTGTGCAGAAATGACAATCCGAAGTTTTAAACCTCAAACACCTTAATTGTCCAAAGTTAAACATTTCTCAAGGAAATATTTATTGATGCTTAAACTCTTTCCCGTCGCCTCGTATCATCAGGAACAGGTAGACTCTGTCACTGAGAAGACCAAGAAAGTTCAGCATTGCTACGACGAGGAATACAAAGCATTCGAAGACCTCATAAATGGGGTCCTATCGGCGTACTATCAATGTGTGAATGTTGGCTTCGCGCAGTTGCAAGCCCCAGTTCCTCACTTGGAAGAATGTGCGGAGGTACGTTCCGATCGATTCGGTATCCTGTTATAAAACGACGAATTACTTTCGTGACATAAATTATGATCTAATTTTAAGTAGTCTCTTACAGTTTTAGTAGACCAGTCTGGTTTTTTATTTATTAAATATTATCATACCGATTTGTTCCTTCAAAATGAAATGATCCGTTTATAATGTTGAGTGAACAATTGTGAAAATTTCGGTTGCCTACATAAGGGTTACGCGTTTTTACAAAAAGTAAAACTCTACCAATGTAAAGTACCAATGTTAGATATTAAATAAGAGAAATTTATAATGATATTTCAGCAAGGCAAGAAAATAATCCAGAAATTGAAGAACCTAATGTCCATATGTTGGCCTGTTCATTCCCCAGCTCCGAAAGAGTCATGCATCATTGAAAATGTAAAGTGCACAAATCCGTTAGTGCAAATGTTCTGGACAAATTACAAGACCATTTATCAAAGTTCTACGAAGAAACTTAAGCAGGTTTCGAAAAATTTCGATAATTGTTACAAGCGACAAATGGGTCCATTACATAAGAAAGTCGAAGAAATAAGGGCAGCTGCTTCAAAATGCGTACAAGGTTTGTAAGAAAATAATGCTAGTCAATGGCAATAACCAAGCAAAGCAAAAATTGCAGGAGTACAATGAAGTTTGAAGGAAGAATAATCACGACTTGGCTTCGCGATTCACGATCTGGAAGGTTTTCGACATCACAATTTTAATTGTATTCATATTTATTAATGCAGTTATTGCTAAGATTATAATCTCAATGTTATATTTCCCATTACCTATGTGCACTTATTAAAAATAAAATCTGCACCTCTGTGTATACGAGGAGACGTAATTAAATATATATATCTAAAATGATTACTTGTCAACAATTATTGTTTTTAATTAAATATTAACGTTAGTATTCTGGTATATACATGGATATCTATAAGGATGCACTTTACTTTTATATTTCTCCCACCCTAATATGGGCGTTGAAAATGTAAAAGCTCTAAAATTGCGATATTTCTGTAACAATTTTGCTAATAAATCATGCTAATCTATTTAGTCATTCCCGTACTATTGCAGATGATTCTATGTCATTCCTTTCTCTTTACATTTGCTGATTTTATTTGTATTCAGTAGTTTCCCCACTAACGTTGACGATCACCAGCTGTCAACTCCAGGATGACCCGGGGACAAAGAGGGTGGTAAAGATGAACGCGAACATCGGTAACGGGAGGTCGACCATATTAAAAGCAGCTGAATTTATAGTAGGCGGTAGTATACCGAAAGCGGGGAGAATTTTCAATGAGTGGTAATCAATCACATTTAAAAAGGCGGCTGCATTGATAGCGGGGGTGGTAATCAACCATATTAAAAACGAGTGGGTCGGTAGTGGGTGGCGGTCAGCCATATTGAAACCGAGTGGTAGGGAAGGGGTGGATCACCCCTCTAACCAATGATAGCTAGAACCCACCTAGTATATCTACTATCACCAATATCACTCGCTTCTTATAAGAGAATAATTGGCGCCGCGGAGATATCGGGCACGCGGTATATAAACTATCGAGTAAAAGCTTCTTTGAAATAGGATAAATTGAAATCTAGCGACGCAATGTTTTACTATACCTTTTATTAATTTTTTTTTTTTTCTAATTAATTTTCGGCACCGACTACTAAGGTCATTTGGCTTAGGAACCACTGTTTATCGTGGATTCTAAACCATCGAAGCTACAGTAGACGACTACCGAGCATCGTATGCTCTAATCAAGTTTCTAATCATCGGATATTAAATTTTTGTAGTCAGACTACAATAAAGTATAGCAAAGACATTTGTCCGTTTCATTTCAAAGTATTTGATTTCAGTTTTATGAAGACTTTACATTTTATTTCCACTCCGACTTACTTTGTACACCATGTATTTTATGTACTATTTTACGAATCGTGTAGGTAGACGTGAAGAGAAGATAAGAATTCCCACATACTTTTAATAATCTGTTCAACTACGGAAGTCTATGACTTCTTTCCGTAAAAATTATTTTCCGAGCATAGAAACTTTTGATATACTCCGAAACATGTAAACATTTTGCATATAAGGATAATAAATAAACGAATCACTAAACTGATCGTGAGCAAACGACATGTGATAGTGTCAATTATTTGGTCACTAAACATTGCGCTTTGGCCTTCTCGATTAAATAAATTGGCGACAGTGAATACATATCCATCAATGAAATTTACTAAACAAAGGAATTCACAGCACTACTCTTCAGTTTCTTCAAGCCGATTTTTGATCACCGGGTCGTGACTGTCGAGGATGAAGCCGATTCTGATTCGATGTATCTGCATCGTGTTACTTGTAATTATACACCGCCTAAAACTCATTACTGTTCAATTTTTTTTTCGTAAAAAATAATTTCCATATATCTAGTGCGCGGTATCCAATGCGAGTGACTCGTATCTAGACTATCGTTTGAAGCTGCACTTACGGTACGTCCAAGATTTACAGGAGGACATCCTGCAGAAGATTAACAACTTATACCCCCAGAGCATTGTGACTGAATTCGGTACAAAATTCTCATGGAGCGTTGCAAAACACTTTCTATTCGACGGTTTAGACACGAAAATATCCGAAGCACTCAAGGAAACTCTTGTGAGTACAGTATCATCATGTCATAACGTACAATAGTAAAACCTTAATATCAACCATAGGCTCAAAGATAATTCAAAATAATTATTAACGAATAATAAATCCGCGAGCAAAGTAACGATCTTAATAGTCCCACAGTCGACAGGCTGATAGAGACTGTCGAATGAAAAATGAATGCATCTTGAATGTGGAATTTAAACACAAGATTAATTGGAGAACTTTTACGTTCTCACTAATTGTGCATAAATGAAAAGTATGCAAGGAGAAAAACCTGCTATCATAAAAAAGAAGATAACATGATAATAAAAATAGCTCACATACTTGATAATTTAATCTTTTCTCTTTCACGACGTTTAGTATCATAATAGAATAGATGTGGCGAGCTGTAAAAGTGTGAAAGCGATGTAACATTTTTGTCACTTGCACCAGCTGTCTTGGCTCTCAGGGCAGTGTTCATGCTGTGGATTTTTGTTCGTAGAGCACAAATGGTAATAAGTGGCCATAATGTTGTTCTTCGTGTCTTCAACATTCTCCATATTTCTTCGAATATCTAAGTCGTAGTAAGTGGTTAGTTTTTGTATCAAAGTAACGGTCAATCAGCCCTTTCCACCGAGCTAATGCGCTTTACTTCGAAGCGAAATGCTCTTTCACTTCCCGGCAAGACCGATGCACTCGGTTTTTATTTTTGAGAGTACTAAATCATTCTTTTGTCTTATTTTCAAGCATTATAAAACAAGTGATATAACAGTAAAATTTAAGAAATTCTGCAACAAGCACGAGATTGTACCTGCTGCGCGGTCTACAGCCACAACGCTCCTCGACGGATACGTCGCTGAGCGGCTGTAACTTCCTCAATTTTTCGAAATTTATTTGGAAACTTTGGGGTTTTATTCCTGGATAGTTGCACTAACATCTTATGTTAGAAAAAAAATGAATTTTTATAAACCGTTTATATGTATTTCCCCGCTTAAACTATTCTCTTTCCCGTCCTCTCGTATTATCAGGAATATGTGGATTCTGCTACTGGGAAGACCAAGAGCCTTCAACATTGCTATGATGAGGAATGCAAAGCATTCGAAAACGTCATAAATAGGATACTATTGGCGTACTATCAATGTGTGCATGCTGGTTTCACGCAGTTGCAAGTTCCAATTCCTGAATTGAAAAACTGTGCGGAGGTACGTTCCAATCGAGTCGGCATCCTGTTATAAAACGATGAATTACTTTCGTGTCATAGATTATGATCTAATTTTAAATAGTCGGTTAAAGTGTTACTAGACCAGTCTGGTTTTTTATTTATTAAATATTATCATACCGATTTGTTCTTCCAAAATGAAATGATCCGTTTATAATGTTGAGTGAAGAATTGTGAAAATTTCGGTTGCCTACATAGGGGTTATGCGTTTTTACAAAAAGTAAAACTCTACCAATGTAAAGTACCAATGTTAGATATTAAATAAGAGAAATTTATAATGATATTTCAGCAAAGCAAGAGAATAATGGGAAAACTGCAGAACGGAATATCCTCATGTTGGCTTATACATTCCCTAGTTCCGCAAGAGTCTTGCATCATTGCATATATAGAAAGCACAAAGCCGTCCGTCGAAGCGTTCTACAAAAATTACAAGGCCGTCTATCAAATTCGTACGAATATACTTAAGCAGGTTTCGAAAAATTTCATTGATTGTTACAAGCGACAAATGGGTCCATTACATAAGAAAGTCGAAGAAATAAGGGCAGCTGCTTCAAAATGCGTACAAGGTTTGTTAGAAAATAATACTAGTCAATGCCTATAACCAAGCAAAGTGAAAATTACAGAAGTACAATGAAGATTGAAAGAAGCCTTGCTGAAACCACGACTTGGCTTCGCGATTCACAATCTGGAAGGTTTTTTTTTTTAATTCATTTTTCGGCAACAAGTGCTAAGGTCATTGGGCCTAAGACCTGCTATTTAAGGTGGGTTCCGAACCACCAGAGGTATGATATACATATCACATAGAAAAACCAGAGGTGGTGATGGGCGGCATTTGAACCCGGGTCAGCCGCGTGGCAATCTGAGCCTCTATCCACTACACCACCGTAGCTCTGGAAGGTTTTCAACACCACAAACTCAATTGTATTCATATTTATTAATGCAGTTATTGCTAAGATTATATTCTCAATGTTGTATTACCCATTATCTATGTGCACGTATTAAAAATAAAATCTGCACCTCTGTGTATACGAGCATACGTACTCAAATATATATACCTAAAATGATTTTTTGTCAACAGTTATTGTTTTTAATTAAATATTGACGTTAGTATTCTGGTACATACATGGATATCTATAAGGATGCACTTTACTTTTATATTTCTTCCCCCCTTAATATGGGTGTTTAAAATATAAAAGCTCTAAAATTGCAATATTTCTGTAACAATTTTGCTAATAAATCATGCTAATCTATTTAGTCATTCCTGTACTATTGCAGATGATTCTATTTCATTCCTTTCTCTTTACATTTGCTGATTTTATTTGTATCCACGTGTGTCGCAGAACCAAAATTATAGTCTTAATCGCGAGACCAAGGATAAACAGAATTTTCCTTATACTTTAAACGTTAAATTTTATTTTAAAAATAAGTTACAAAGTTTTGGCATAAATTCTTGATATGTAATATGAATTTTTATTGCGTTACCTTGGGCGTATTTATTTCTCGCAGTAAATATTGCAGTGCATTTCTTTATTGTTTGGTGACACATCATGCATCGCGTTTTATGCGCAAGACTGGTATCTTAAACTTTCATAAAAGCATAAAATCAAATTTTTATATATAGCATTATTGCGTAGTAGACCTTTGATGTGTCCGTAATGCGAAACAATCTTCTCAAATAACAAGTTGCGAGATGCGATACGTATCTTTGTACGAATTAATAAATTCTGTAGAATTCATTGATTTTCAGAAACACTATCTGATTTATGGAATATAGGGCTATTGACCTCGAGGCATGTGATAAGTCGAGCTCGCGAAAGCATGTAAATAATTCCGTTTGTCGCTAGTAGACGTACCAGGCAGGTTTGCTGTCCTTGTTTAGCGGGGCTGGGGGTAAAAAATTGATGAAGAGATTGCGGTGATATCATCATAGAAAAATGTTGACGAGAATAGGATATTCCACCCTCCCTTTGTAGGGCAAGATGCCATTAAGAGGGTTGAGGGCGGAGAAATCACCATAAAAAAAATTATATCGAGAAGGCGAGAGACTGATATCAGTGTGCGTACGAGTGACAAAATAGCGCACGACGTGGTTGGCATAATGCAGAATTAGGCGGCTGTATATATTTGTTTTTTTAAATAAATAATTTTATTATTCTTTAAAACTCATCTGCATATTATGTATGTGTATACAATTTTGCCCTCCACTCACCGCCCCCCACACACACACTGATGCGTGTTGTTCAAATTGTCAATCACCAGAAATGAACTGTCGCGCGTGTATCAAGATGGCTGACGGTGGCGCATGCGCACTACATAAATATCCTAGTTCTGCACACATAACAGGGTTCAGTATCTACCCCACTCGACGACTCACGCTGACCCACGACAACGAAGAAAGCCCACGATAACATTGACGATCACCAGCTGCCAACTCCGGGATGACCCAGGATTCGCTACGAACGGAGCGAGAAATCGATCATATTAAAAGCGGGTGGATCGACAGCAGATGGTGATAAACCATATTGGAAGCGTGGGAATTTTCAGGGAGTGGTCAGCCATATTGATAGTGGGTGGATCGGTAGTGCGTGGTGGTTAGCCATATTGAAATC
The DNA here is from genome assembly GCA_038496175.1 of Ampulex compressa. Lineage (NCBI taxonomy): Eukaryota > Metazoa > Arthropoda > Insecta > Hymenoptera > Ampulicidae > Ampulex > Ampulex compressa. Next base: position 172,303 of record JBCFXI010000186.1, on the reverse strand, counting down.
GAGTGGATGCTCGGTCATATTGGAAGTGGGTGGATAGGTATAGGGCGGTTGAACAGATGGGGGGGGGGGGGTGGATCAATCCTCCCCCCAATGATTGCTAGAACCCACCTAGTATGCCAATATGGTATCATCAAAATATGTTATAATTTTGCTACTCTTCTTTTCCTTCTCCCACGGATTTTAGCTAAATAAAGGCTTAGAATTGGATTTCATCATTCCATCGTTATACACTTATATATTTTGATAAATATGTGTGATCTTTTAAAAGTCTTGTAACCAAAATTAATATTTACTCGTTCGACAAAACATGATTTAGTATGAATCGAATAAGGCTCTCAATAAAATCACGTACTCAAGTTGCCTATGTGCGTAATTACATAAGCATGGTGTTCAATACCAGATGCGATTATAAATGTCGCGTAATAAAACCAAATTTGCGTGGCCGAATTGACTCAATCGATAAAACAAAAGTTTTAGCAGCCAATGGAATGCGCACCGGTGAGATATTTTTTTCAGAGAACACCACTAGGCACTAATTTAACGGTTCACACGTCTGTATTGAACGGAAGCGAAGCGAAACAATGCTGGGCACTTGATACAAAGAAAATATGTGATGTATTTAAAAGATATATGAAACGAATACTTGTCTAACGTGCCGCTGAATTCCGCAATCAGAGCGCTTAAGATACCGCACGGCTTAAATCATTAAGCGGGGCGGGGGGCTACCAAATTTTCAAATTTCACAAAGTCCGGATAAATACTCGGCAACTACGACGTAACCAATTAATACGAGCTCCCTGATCTAACAAAAGCATGCACAGTGCACGATGAATAGCAACAGCAAGTAAGCAGGAGCGCGTAGGACTCGCTTCCTATAAGAGAATAATTGGCGTTGCGAAGACATCGGGCACGCAGTACATAAATTATCGAGTGACAGCTTCTTCGGGATAGGATAGAATGAAATCTAGCGACGCAATGTTTTGAATGAAGCAAGCATTGCAATGAAGAGAAGATAAAAATTTCCATATACTTTTAATAATATGTACAACTACGGAAGTCTATGACTTCTTTCCATAAAAATTAGTTTCCGACCATAAAATCTTTTGATGTGCTCCGAAGCATGTAAACTTTTTGCATATAAGAACAGCAAATAAAGGAGTCACTAAACTGATCGTGAGCAAACGACATGTGATAGTGTAAATTATATGGTCACTAAAAATTATGCTTTAGCCTTCACGACTGAATAAATTGGCGACGGTGAATATATATCCATCAATTAAACTTGCTAAACATAGGGATTCGCAACTGTCCCCTTCAGTTTCTTCAAGTCGATTTTTGATCCCCAGGGTGTGACTCTCGAGGATGAAGGCGATACTGATTCTACATATCTGCATCGTGTTATTTGTAATTATACAGCATCTAACACTCATTACTGCCCAATTTCACTTTCGTAAAAAATAATTTCAATATATCTAGTGCGCGGTATGCAGTGCGAGCGACTCGTATCTAGACTATCGTCTGAAGCTGTATTCACGGTACGTCGGAGAATTGCAGAACGACATCCAGGAGAAGATTAATATGTTATACCGTCAAAGTATTTTGTCGGAATTCAGCACACAATTCTCATGGACGATTGCGCAACACACTTTATTCGGTGATTTAGACTCGAAGATATCCGAAGCGCTCAAGGAAACTCTCGTGAGTACAGTATCATCATATCATAGCGCGCAATAATTAAACCTTAACGTTAACCATAGGCTCATACATATTTCAAAATAATGATTAGATAATGATAAACCCGCGAGCAAAGTAACGATCTTAATAATTCTACGATCGACAGGCTGGTAGTGACTGTCGAATGAAAAACGATGTAGGTATCTTGAAGGTGGAACTTATGCATGAGATTAATTGCAGATTTTTTACGTTCTCACTAATAGTGCATTAATGAAAAGTATGCGAGGAGGAAAATCTGCAATGACTACTAACAAAAAAAATGGAGATAACATGATAATAAAAATAGCTCACATACTCGACAGTTTAAACTTTTCTCTTTCACGCCTTTTAGTATTACGTTAGAATAGATGTGACGAGCTGTACAAGTATGAGAATGATGTAAGGTATTGTACGTTATACGAACAGTCCTCCGCTCGTTGTTAGAGAATTGGAAAAGACAATCGTCGTGAGAATCGCGAGACGTCAGAATTCGTGTGTAACGATCGGAAAATAAACGTGTTTGTTATCTGTTACGCTTTATGCTTTCTTACGTAGCGCCTCCTTATGTTTTTATGTCCGATTTGCTGAACAAGCAACGGCCTTTTCAGTTGTGAGGATTACAGTATCATCCAAAATGTTTGAAAACATAACGTGAATAATATGATAATAAACATAGCTTATGCGCCATGTCCTTTAAAACTGGATAAGTAACGTTGCGCAAAAATTAAAATCCGAACATTCGAACCCCAAACAGATTAATTGTTCGAAGTTAAATACTTCTTAAGAAAATATTTAACGATGCTTAAACTATTCTCTTTCCCGTCGCCTCGTATCATCAGGAACAGGTAGATTCTGCCACTGAGCAGACCAAGAACGTTCAGCATTGCTATGACACACAACATCAGACATTCGAAGTCCTCAAATATAGGGCTCTATTGGTGTATTATGAATGTGAAAATGCTGGCCTGGCAGAGTTGAGAACCCGAATTACCGACATGGATGAAATTGCGGAGGTACGTTCCAATCTATTCGGCATCCTCTTTTGAAACAACGAATTACTTTCGTGCTATTGATTATGATCTAATTTTAAGTAGTCGGATATAACGTTATTATAGTATTGTAGTCTCATAGCGAGTATCTCGGGTTGAAGCTGAAACAATCTATCGAAAACTATTATATCGTCGATGGCTTAAAGCGCAAACTTTTAATCGGCCTTCGTGATGCACGTGAAGGCACGACAAACTGTTAAACGAGAAAAACACTTCAACCCCGACGTAGGCAAGGAAGCAGGTTGTTTTATATGTTCTTCTCGAAATGTCGCAAGACCATTCTGGTCTTTCATTCATTAGATATTTTTATGCTGATTTATTCTTCAAAATTAAATAATTTGTTTGGTAATGAATGAACAACTGTGAAAATTTCGGTTGTTTACATAAGGGTTACGCGTTTTTACAAAAAACTAAAACACCATTAATATAAGGTATCAATGATAGGAATCAAATGACAGAAATTTATAATGATATTTCAGCAAGGCAAGAAAACAATCGAAAAACTGAAGAATGTAATCCCCTCATGTTGGCTTATATATTCCCTACTTTCGCAAGAGGCTTGCATTGTTGCAAATATAAAGGACATGAAGCCGTCCGTGCAAGTGTTCTGGGGAAACTACAAGGGCGCCCATCAGATTCGTGTGAATAGATTTAACCAGATTTTGAAAAATTTCGATAATTGTTACGACTTACAAATTCGTCCATTACATGAGAAAGTCGAAGAAATAAAGGCAGCTGCTTCAAAATGCGCACAAGGTTTGTAAGAAAATAGTACTAGTCAATGGCCATAACCAAGCAAAGCAAAAATTGCAGGAGTACAATGAAGTTTGAAGCAAGAATAATCACGACTTGGCTTCGCGACTCACAATCTAGAAGGTTTTCAACACCACAATTTTAATTGTATTCATATTTATTAATGCAGTTATTGCTAAGATTCTATTCTTAATGTTATATTTCCCATTACCTATGTGCACTTATTAAAAATAAAATCTGCACCTCTGTGTATACGAGCGTATGTACTCAAATATATATACCTAAAATGACTATTTGTCAACAGTTATGGTTTTTAATTAAATAATAACATCAGTAATCTGGTACATACATGGATATCTATAAGGATGCACTTTACTTTTATATTTCTTCCATCCTAATAAAAAGTTTGCTAATAAATCATGATAATGTATTTAGTAATTCCTGTACTATTCCAGACGATTTTACTTCACTCCTTTCTGTTTACATTTTGTGATTTTACTTGTAACTACGTGTGTCACAGAACCGAAATTAAAGTCGGTTAGTTATTAGTTAGTTATTAAAGTTTGCTCGGAATTTCTTAAATTGCAAAGATTGCTAATATAGTATCATCAAGATATGTAATGATTTCTTCATTCTTTACTTTCTTCCACGGATTCTGGGTAAGTAAAGGCTTAGAATCCTCTGTGGTAGCTGTTTTCGTTAGTAGCTACACCTGGGTGTAGCTCGTCACACACCGACGTACAACCACGTTGAAACTCGTTAAACCAATTTTTGACGGTTGCCATCGATGGAGAAGAGTCACCGTAAACAGCATCGGAGCGCTCGTTGATTTCGCTGCATGATTTCCTTTCTAAAAATAAGAATCAAATCACTGAACAATTTGTTTTCAGACACGCCCACTTTCAAATCTGGCCAAAGCAAAACTACGAGTCTGCTTTGGCTGAAATTTCGACAGTAGTTGTCTACGAGAATATATTACACGACAGTATATTTATCTTACGATAATGGCACCATAGGGCAATAAAGCTAAGTACTTATCAGACCACCCACGTAGGTAGTTAACGCTGTGTATATTCTTCGCGAACACTAAAATGTCCTGCAGAGCTATGGTGGTGTAATGGACAGAAGCTAGGATTACCACGCAGGAGACCCAGGTTCAAATCCCGCCCATCACTAATGGTTTTTCTATGTGTACCGTAGCTCTGGTAGTTCGGAATCGGCCTTAAATAATATGTCTCAGGAGAAATAACTTTAGCAGTCGGTGTCGAAAATGAGTTAAAAAAAAAAAATGGTGAAATAGTCGGACGACATCTACTAATCAGTCTATGCTTCTACAGCAAGGCTTCTGCTCCCAACTATCCCCTCGAATCCAACTCAGCCGGTACCACCTTGATCCTCTTCAGGAGGAGGTTAGGGCTCTCTTGTCTCGCCTGAGGTACCTCCGGTGTCGGTCGTACCGCGATGATCGTATCGTTATACTACCCCACTTAGGTGGGTCGCGTGGTACTCTTTCCCGCGCATAATCTTCCCCAACGGGATTCTTGTCTCGTTCTGGGACCTGGGTTCTTCCCTTCACAGCTGGGGATACTTACTGACGCTATGTGTGGAGGACACCAGCGTTTATAGAACCTCCGTTCGCCCGCCTTTAACATCACCATAACATTTACCCTTGACATCGCTCCCTAGTCTCTGCGACGACCCTTCCTCTTCTGTTGCCCTCCCACCATATGCTCCTACGTCTCCATCATCCCTACCACACGTTCAGCACCTCCTTTTCACCTCCCCCTGCCATACCCAATTATTCGTTCCTCATCTTGCATACCAGCATCAACCTTGCCACCTTCCTTCTCACCCCCCCCCCCCTGTGTCATAGAATTTCCCAGGTTGATACCTCCTTGTATCATCCGTTCCACCTCGATTCCTCAATTCTCGCACATTTCTCGTGCGCCAGCACATCGTTGTTCCTTTCCTACACTAGCTGCCTTACCACCGTGTTATTTTACGAATCGTATAGATAGACGTAAAAAAAAGATAACAATTTCCTGATAACGATGACTTCTTTCCATAAAAATTAGTTACCGACCATAAAATCTTTTGATGTGCCCCGAAGCGTGTAAACTTTTTTTCATATAATAACAGTAAATAAACGAGTCACTAAACTGATTGTGAGCAAACGACATGTGATAGTGTAAATTATATGGTCACTAAAAATTACGCTTCAGCGTTAACGACTGAATAAATTGGCGACAGTGAATATATATCCATCAATTAAACTTGCTAAACATAGGAATTCGCAACTATCCCCTTTAGTTTCTTCAAGTCGATTTTTGATCTCCAAGTCGTGACTTTCGAGGATGAAGGCGATTCTGATTCTACGTATCTGCATCGTATTCCTTGTAATTATACAGAGTCTAACACTCATTACTTGTCCAATTTTACTTTTGTAAAAAATAATTTCAATATATCTAGTGCGTGGTATGCTGTGCGAGTGACCCGTATTTAGACTATCGTTTAAAGATGTACGCACGGTATGTCGAAGAATTGCAGAAGGACATTCAGCAGAAAATTGACAGCCTATACAGTCATGGCATTTTGACTCTATTATCCACACAATTCTCATGGGCCGCTGCACAACAAGCTCTATTCAGCACTTTGGACATGAAAAGATCCGAAGCGCTCAACGAAACTCTCGTGAGTACAATATCATCATATCATAACGTACAATAGTAAAACCTTAATTTCAATCATACGCTCAGAGATATTTCAAAATAATTATTAGCAAATGATAAATCCGCGAGTAAAGCAACAATCTTAATAGTCCCACAGTCGACATGCTGATAGTGACTGTCGAATGAAAAATGATAGGCATCTTGAATGTGGAATTTAAACACGAGATTAATTGGAGATTTTTCACATTCTCACTAATTTTGCATAAATGAAAAGTATGCAAGGAAGAAAACCTGCAATGTTTACTATCATAAAAAAGAAGATATCGATAATAAAAATAGCTCGCATACTTGATAGTTTAAACATTCTCTTTCACATCGTTTAGTATTATGTTAGAATAGATATGACGAGCTGTACAAGGGTGAGAATGATATAAAGTATTGTACGTTATACGAACAGTCCTCCGCTCGTTGTTAGAAAATTGTTGGAAAAGACAATCGTTGTGAGAATCACGAGACGTCAGAATACGTGTGTAACAATCGGAGAATAAACGTGTTTGTTATTTGTTACGCTTTATGCTTTCTTATGTAGCGCCTCCTTATGTTTTTATGTCCGATTTGCTGAACAAGCAACGGAATTTTCAGTTGTGGGAATTACAGTATCATCCAAAATGCTTGAAAACATAACGTGAATAATAATATGATAATAAACATAGCTTATGCGCCATGTCCTTGAAAACTGGATAAGTAACGTTCTGCAGAAATTACAATCCGAACTTTCAAACCTCAAACACTGTAATTGTCTGAAATGAAATATTTCTCAAGAAAATATTTAACAATCCTTAAACGTATCATCAGGCATATGTGGAATCTGCCGCTGGGAAGACCAAGAACCTTCAGCATTGCTATGACAAGGGACATAAGGCATTTGAAGTTCTTAAATATAGGGCTCTATTGGTGTACTACGAATGCGAGGATGTTGGCTTCATGCAGTTCACAGCCCCAAATCCTGACCTGGAAAAAATTGCAGAGGTACGTTCCGATCGATTCGACACCCTGTTTTGTAAGAACAAATTACTTTCGTATCATAGATTATGATCTAAGGTTAAATAGTCGATTATAGTGCGTGACAGGACATTATATTCCATACGGTTACATACATACGAATCATCTACCCTGCTGTATAATACATCCATGCAACTCAGGAGAGCCGCAAGGAAAATATCCTTCCTAGGCGACAGGAACAGCTAACGTGCATGCGCTACCCCTATTCCGCTAATAATGTAAAGTACCAATGTTAGGAATTAAATCAGAGAAATATGTTAATAATATTTCAGCAAGGCAAGAAAGCAATCGAAAACCTGCGCAAGGCAATCCCACCGTGTATACTTATACATTCCCTAAGGACGCAAGAAATTTGCATCGTTACAACTATAAGGGACACAAAGCCGTCTGTGCTAGCGTTCGAAGAAATATACAAGACAGTCCATCACATTCGTGCGAATAAATACTTACAGATTTCGAATACTTTCAATGATTGTTACAAGAGACAAATTAATATAATAAATGAGGAAATCCCAAAAATAAGGACAGCTGCTTCAAACTGCACACAAGGTTTATGAGAAAATAATACTTGTTATTGACACTAGTGGTCATTCAATTCCATATTTCAAATAATGGTAAACTTACAAACCCTGCGAATCGCATTGAAAATGTGAACAATTTGGTATCTCTTTATAATATCAGCAAATCCTAAAAGTGTCTCAAAGCGTTGAATCATATAAGAAAAAAATGCTTGTACCAGTAAAAACTCTCACAAAGCAGTTTGCCAATGTTGCATCACATTATGTTGCCAATATCATACGTATTTCATGTTAAAATTAGGTACGTGATTACAGTAGAGCTACATCCTTAAAAAAAACTTCAGCATTTTTTAAAAGTGGTGATTTTATGAATTGTCAATATTTTGTATACTATCTTAAAGCGTTTGAAGCAATTTTTCTTCATTTTCAACGGTTCCAGACATTTTTTATACTGCACATTTTTATTATAATTACTAAATGCTCAAAAGTGTTCAAGAACCAAATTATTTGTTGTTATGAAATTTGCAAACGTGAAGCTGTGTGCATTTAAATTGAATTACACAATAGGCTATACTATACTATATATACCATGTACATTTTCTGATATAGAAGTACAATGAAATTTGAACAAAAACTAATCACGACTTGGTTTTGTGAGTCACAAACTGAAATGTTTCCGGCACTACAATCTTTATTCAATTAATCTTTATTAACCTTTATTAATGTAGTTTTCTAATGTTACTCATGTGCATGTATTAAAAATAAAATCTGTACCTCTGTGTATACATGGATATATATCTATATATACATGTATATATATGTATGTATCCAGTAAAGATCCACTGGGAAGTGACTATTTGTCAACAGTTATGGTTTTTAATTACATATTGACGTTAGTAATCTGGTACGTACATGGATATCTACATCTATATGTATACGTATATATCTATATGGATGCACTTTACTTTTATATTTCTCCAATACTAATTCGCATATTAAAATGTAAAAGTTTTAATTTTGCTAATAAATCATGATAATATATTTAATTATTGTACTATTCCCAATTATTTTACATCATTCCTTCCTGTAGATATACACTTTATGATTTTATTTGTAACCACGTGTGTCGCAGTATCAACATTAAAGTCTTAATCGCTTGACCAAAAACAAACAGAATTTTCTTCGTACTATAAACTTTGTATTCGTTAAAAAAAAATTAGTCATCAAGTTTTTGCATAAAAAAGGTACAAAAAGTTATTTTTGTCCACTGTAATGGGACAATTTCTTTTGCAAACAAAAATCATTAAAGTTCACTGACAAGGGATTCTTGATAAGTAATATACATTTTTATTGCGTTACCTTGGGCGTGTTTATTTCTGACAGTAAATATTTCAGTACATTTCTTTATTGCTGTTAAGAGCCTTGGTGACATTAAATGCACCGCATTTTACGTGCAGTACTGGTACCTTAAATTTTCACACGAACATAAAATCTAATTTTATTATATAACATTGTTGCATAGTAGAGCTTTAATGCGTTCGTAATGTGAAACGCATGACGTAATCTCCTAAAATAAAATGTTGCAAGAAGCGATACATATCTGCACAAACTAATAAAACCCATACAATTTACCGGTTTCCGGAAACACTTCCTGATTTATGGAATATCGGATCGTCGAGGTTGAGGTACGTTATAAAAAGAGCTCGCAAAGACATGTAATTCATTCCAAAATACCTTTTAGCAGCATTTCTTAAATCAAGAACATTACTAACATGGTATCAAAATATGTAATAATTTTGCTGCTCTCTTCCTTTTCCCACGCATTCTGGGTAAGTAATGACTTAGAACTCGCTCTCATCATTTCATCGTTATACACTTCAATACTTGGATAAATATCTGTCGTCTTTCAAGAAAGTTCTAACCGAAATTAATATTTATTCGTTCGGCATGGCATGCTTTAACAAGAAGCAAACAAGGCCCTCAATAAAATACTCATGTTGCCTACGTACATATTATATAAGCATAGCTTTCAATACCGGATGCCATTATAAATGTCGGATCTTATATCCAAATTCACGTAACCCAATTGCTTAAATTGATAAAACAAATGTTTTAGCAGACAGTGGAGTGTGTACCGGTAAGATATTTTTCCAAAAAAACACCACCAGGCACAAATTTCGCGGCTCACATGCCTGTATTTAATGTAAACGAAGCGAAACAATACTTAGCACATAATAAAAAGATATTATGTGACATAATAGATACGCGAGATGTATACTTATCTAAGATGCCGCCCGATCCCACAATTCGAACGCTTAAGATACAACACAGATTAAATCAACAAACCGGGAGAAAATACGTCACTAAACTCGGTTAATGAATATTGGCTCCCTGGTATCATGAAAGTGTGCATACTGCACGATAATTCGACGACAACAACAGTAAGCAAAAGGGAGAGAGCAAAATTGGCTTCTTACGCGAGAAAAATTAGCGCCTCTGAGATATCAGGCATGCGGTATATAAACTATCGACTGCCAGCTTCGGGATGTGGTTGATTCGACTTTAGTGACGCAATGGCTTACTACAAGTTATATTAATCTCCTTTTTTTTTCTTCATTAATTTTTCGCACCGACTGCTACGATTATTTGGTCTAGGAGCGGTTTATGGTCATTTCTGAATTATCGCAGCTACAGTATACATATGGAGCATTTATTTTGAAAGTGGTATAGTTCATTTTCTCTTGTTTCGAGTAAATTAAAGATTAGCATATTTGTTAATTAAAAAATATGGGTTAATATTATCGATTGTGGTAATGTTTCTACTAATTTACCAATATGTAATTTGATTAGATCAATTTCTTTTAGTCGAATTTAACTAAAATAATGTACACTTACAGGCAGCAAATGAATTTACATCACTTTCATAATTAGTCAATTATAAAAATCATCTAATCTTAATTTTGAAAAATTAAATATCGCTTAAAATATGTTTCGTATTGAGTGTTCCCCGTCCGCGATTGAGGAGGAAGGGAGGGGGGCGTATAAAAACACTAACGCTTAATAAAGTATATGAGAAATATAAAATCTCTATAATATACATATATACACATATATATACATGTATATCCCATGGAAAAATTATGAGTGATGGGCGGGATTCGAATTCGGATCTGCCGCACAGAAGTTCGAGCATCTATCCACGAAATCACCGTACTTCCTCACTTACTACTCGTTTTATCCACCGCACAAGAGCGAGTTCCGCGAATTCATATATATACGAAATTGGTCATTAAATATAAGTAATAAATTAGTGATGTCATAGAGATATTAAAATGACAGTACATAATATTAGGTGAGTGCAAAAGTTCGTGTCGAGTTTGAATAGATGGAGTTACGAGAAACTCCACACGAACTTTTGCACTCACCCAATACATAGCACAGCATTCCATAACGTAGTTTCATACGTTCATATACATGCACAGATTAATAAATAAAGTTAGTTATGGTAATTTTCAGTTAACGAACGAAAACAACAAAGACTATATACGCGAGTATTTGAAATCATATAGGGAATACATTTTTAACACAATCTCCGATATAAGGATTAGAATACGTAACTACAAGAATGAAAATATAGGAGCAGTGTTAAATGTACAGCGTTCTCTCGTCTTGATGCAATCCGCAGCCTACGATGTACTTGACACTGAAATTAATGAGACGCTTTCCAAAAGCCGAGTAAGTGGACCACGCTTAGCATCCCTAATATTCATACAACTATGAGAAAAAATGTACTTATCATAAGATTTGGAGACATTTGCACAAAATATATATCTCAAAGCTGGCATTGGATAACCAGAATAAGTTGTGTGGCTTTGAGATTAACGGAATGAACGAATTGATTATTACAATTAAATAAATCAAACGAGACAAAAATTGACTTCCATAATTCAATATTTACATGCAAATACATAACAGAGGATTTCCAATGTCACCTTTCCGTCACTTTACGAACATACAAGATAAAGAAGAAGCGTCTCCCTCCTGCAGACGCACTATATATAACATAATACGGATCAAAAAATAATTTACAATCAGAAAGCTATTTCGTAAATTTCCAATACGATGTTTCTCATATATCTGTCACTACAATAGATCATTAGAGTATTTTTATGATTATAGCAGGAAATATCTATTAGAAGATTAATAACTGATCTCATTTTATTATTAGCGCATAGTTGATGCCCAGGACAACGATTTCGAGCATTGCTACGTAGCAGTAACGGTAAAATTAAAACGGGTAACAGAGAGGACAAAGCGTTGCTTTTCTTACTGCGAAGAATATTATACAATGTTTGATATACCTGGTTCCGAGATTGCAACTGAAATGGAAAAGGCACGTTTTCGACTTTCTTTGGAATAGTGATGGGGCGCCTTTTACACATACTTTTCTATGTCTCATTCACGAGACATCGACTTGATAATTTAAGACTTTAGAGCAAGCTTGATTTAAAGCAGAATTTTTTAAATCCTAGTATCGCGTCAAAGATTATTTTTTAATCATCCACATGAATTTCTAGATCGGAACAAAAATGACAACCTTTTTATTTATTCTCCCGTCAATCGATCCCGCAAAGAATTTCCTTACATTTTTAATATGACATGTTCAATTGGATAAATACGTCTGTTATTTAATTACGTTTATATAAATAATTTATCTTAAACATTATAACGTTGGCCGCTGGCGTTTGTTTCTATAATACAGACACCGGTTGTACAAACTGTTACGAGAGTATGAAGTAGCCTGCAACTCGCACGGCACTAGTTACTAGTTCTGCCTAATCGGGCTGGCAATCAACGTATTAATTTCACACCTTGATTCTTGCATGCAGAAAGGAGAAGAATTACTTGATGGATTGGACAAGATTATAGTGACGTGCGCAATTTTGTTCTTTGAGTATGATCAAAGCAACTGTGTTATAAACAGAGTGGAAGAAGCCAAGATTCGGGTATCAGCATTTGATCGTGACTATGAAACAGTTGTCGCAATGCGCGATGCAGCTTATCAATACATGCTGGATAGAAGTTTGCTGTGTTTACAGCAATGTGTGATCAGCGCTAAAACAAGTGTGGCAAAAGTATTGAACCATGTACCTCACTGCATCAATGGTTCGTAACAAAGTATCTATACAATCTACTTATTCGATACGAAGTACTCTCTTCTCTAAAGCACTACTCTTTCAACAAATGTTGATTCAAATAATTACTTACCTCATTTTTTTTTTTAGTATTTTTACTTTACTTTTTATTTGCATATTCTGTATTTTTTCACGCCTTTTTTTATTGTTCCAAATGATTAATAACGGTGCAGTTCGTTGTTTTCCATTTTAACTGAGCTTCTACTGTTCGATACAAATCATTGCCAAGAGAGAAAAGATAAACGGCGAATTATAAAAGATAACCAACAAAAAATGGTTTTATCATAGGCATTATATGTATCTTTTATACTCTTTCTTCCTTCGTACTTTGAGTGTCTTATCTATTCAAATAACAAGGTATTAATGGCTCACACGCTCAACGTTACGTTCTGCAACGCGTATATTATATAAATTATTCTCGTTTTGTCTTTATTTATTCTAATTAATTAAACGTGAGCTGTTCCAAGCTCTCAATTATAGATATGTGATTCAACTTGAGAGTTTGATCTACCCACCTAGCGTGTCAGTGGCGTAAACTAAACTGCATACTCGTAGGAACGGACCACAGTTCAGAGGAAGAAGTCGACAACGTACATTGACAAATCAACAGCGTCAGAAGATACAATGATAACTTGAAAGCGATTTATAACGGCGCAAACATCCGTTCCTGATTGACACACTAGATTAATTTCCTCCAAACAGTCATCTGAGACAATAAAGTCACTCTTAAATTAACTGCCGTTTCTATTTATCATGAAATATTACTTCCGACAATCCCGCCCATCCTGATGTGTGAAAAAAATATTCCACTTTTCCACGATAAGCCGTTGCGTCCAAGTGTAAATCTAATCTTAAGTTAGTGAACCAAAATTTGTGTAAATGGAAAAACGAGTGCGAAATGATCTGAAGACATTCGTAGTTGAAGACAACAGAACACGGAAATAACCCATAAAAAGAGTTTTGTGATGCAACATCAGCTTATTCTTGTTTGACTTCCTATTATGATTTTTTTTTGTTATACCGTCTGCGTACAGCGTTAAAAGCATTTCTTAGTCCTATTAATTCACAATTTCGAAACTCTCTTTTGGTGGTACATATACTAGTGGAGTCATACCAAAGGTTTTTTCCGGGAAAAAAGACCGAATATCAATGGGCAGTGGTTGGGCAAAACCATGGCTATAGGAGAGGAGCGGAGAGTTGGATGAGGGCTAGAAGAGTATAAGGATGCATGATCACGAATTGTTTTATGACGGGCTGTGTTTCCTTTCCTTGCACTCAGTTTTTATAGTTCAATAGACTTTTCAATATATTAAATATGTACATTCTTTTAAAGTGACAACTACCAGGCATATACTACTTAATTAGAGTTACCAATCATTGGATTATATTTATCATATTAATCATTTATCAATCATTTATTATATTTTTGTCATCAAACTTCAATAAAGTATTGCGAAGATATCCGTGTCTTCCACTTTGAAGCTTTTTATTTCAGTTTTATGAACACTTTACATTGTATTCCTACCACGACTTATTTTATACATTATTTTACGAACCGTGAAGATAGACGTAAAAAGTAGGTAACAATTTCTACGTATTCTTGATAATCTTTACGGCTACGTATAACTATGACTTTCTTTTATGAAAATATGTTTCCGACTATAGAAACTTTTGATATGGTTGGAACACATATCTTGTCGCGTACACGAATTGTAAATAAAAGTGTCATTAGACTGATTGCCAGCAAAGAAGATTTTATAGCGTAGTTGTATACTCACCAAAAATTGCGTTTCAGCCTTCTTGATAAAGTAAACTTGCGACAGTAAATACATATTCATCAGCTGAATCTGCTAAGCAAAGGAATTCACAAATTGTCACTTTTTTCAAATCGACTCTCGAAGATGAAAAGGATTCTGATTCTATGTATCTATATTGCATTTTGCAGACTTTCAGTGAGTGCTATTTGTAATTACACGGCTTCCGCTGCATATTGCTATCTAATTTTAATACGTATTTCATACAATATAATTTCAAAATAGCATCAAGTATATGCGCCAAGAGAAAAATAAAAATGCTAAAAAACCTGGGCCAAATAATTACTAATTTATTGGAATAAACCTACTTCAGTCATGGTGTGGTGTACATATTACAAGGCTATTATGTCCACCCATATTTTTCTGAAATTATATTGTATTGTTAATAAGAATATTTATGCATTTGGAATCATGTGTCGACGCGGTAATCCTACGTTATATACAGGAGAGTTTGTATAAAGAATGTATAAAGAAGATTTTGGATATACACGAAAACGCTATTCAGAAAAGAAAGATTATTAACCTCGATGCAATTCATTGTTCACTACATTTTTTTAGAAGCGAATTAAACATTCGTAATGACTAGCAGACTGAAACGATTATTTTCGTTGCCTTTATGCAAATTTAATATGTGATGGTGATCTTTAGACATCAAATGCAGACGACACGCAGGTAGTACAGCGTTTGAAGGTGTATGGCAATTTCATCGACAAAGTACAGAACAACATCCAGAACAAGATTAAAAGACTAGGCGGTCCCAACATTTTGAAACTTTTTACTGCACAATTCGTTTGGAGCATTACACACCAAATTGCATTGATTGAATTAGAGTCGAAAACATCCAAAGCGCTCAACGATACTCTCGTAAGTACAGCATCAGGGTATTATAACGTACAATAATATTGTATGACCTGGGTGATAACCATTAACACAAACATATTCAAAAATAATTATTTTCGGATAATGAATCCGCGAGGAACGTAATGGTGTCGATAATCCCACAGTCCGCGAACTTGTAGTAATTGTCGAGTAATAAATGATGTGGGACTCTTGAATGCAGAATTTAGATAGGAATTTTCACCTTCACGTTACTTGTGCGTAAATGAAAAGTGCGGAAGGCGGAAAATTTTCAATGGCTACTAACATAAAAATTAAGATAACATGATAATAAAAATAGTTTACATACGCGATGGTTTAAACTTCTCCCTTTCCTGTTTTTTAATAGCACTCTAGCTTATGTATCAGATCCTTTAAAACTGAATATATAACATTGCACAAAAATGACAACTTGAGCTTTTGAACACCAAACAGCTTAATAGCGTAAAGCTAAACTTTTCTCAAAAAAGTATTGAACAATGCTTAAATTTCTCTCTTTTCTCTCTTCTCGCATCATCAGATATACATAGACCCTATCGTCACGAAGGCCCGAAAGTTGCAGGATTGTTACGACGAAGAACAGAAGGCATTAAAAAATCTCACAAGTAGGGCTGAAATAGTGTACTATGATTGCAACATAGTTGCTACGGCGTACTTGCTAACTCCAAGTGGTGAAACGGCAGACGTTACGAAGGTACATTTTGATCGATTCAGCAACCTCTGTTACAAGAAGTTATTTTCCTACCATAAGTTATGGTGATAGTGTTATTGTAGTATTATAGTCTGATACTGAGTATCGCGTATTCTTCGTGGAATATCGCAAGACCGCACTGGTTTTTCATTCCTTGGATATTTTTAATCCGATTTTTTGAGTATTAAAGCTGCAAAATCGCCAAACAACTATGAAAATTTCGGTTGCCTATATAAGCTTTAAATGTTTTAGAAGAAAGTAAAACTCCGTTAATGTAAAGTACTAATGTTAGGAATTATATAAGAGGAGCTTAATGTTAATAATAATATTTCAGCATGGGAAGGATATAATCGAGAAACTGCAAAATTTATATTCCCAGTGTACGTATCTAAGTTCCTCACTTTTGCAAGAACCTTGCATCCGTACAGTCTTAAGACAAACAAAACCTTTGGTGAAAGAGTTCGAGGAAAAGTACAAGATTGCCCATCAAGTTCATGCGAAGAAATATCAGCGTATCGACAATTTCGGTGAATGTTACGAGAAACAAATTCTTCCATTAAATCAGGAAATCCAAAAAATAAGGAAAGCTGCTTCAAAATGCATAGAAGGTTTGCAAGAAAGTAATACTTGTCATTCGCAATAGCGATCATTCAATTCCATATTTCAAATAATGGTAAACTTACAAACACTGCGAATCGCATTGAAAATGTGAGAACAATTTGATATCCCTTTATAATATCAGTAAATCCAGTAAGGGTCTCAAAGCGTTGAATCATACAAGAAAAAAATGCTTATACCAGTAAAGACTCTCACAAAGTAGTTTGCCAATGTCGCATCGCATTGTGTTACCAATATCATATGTATTTCATGTTAAAATTAGGTACGTGACTAGGGTAGGACCATATCTTTATAGCAATTACAACATTTCTACGAAGTGGTGATGTTTATGAATTGTCAATATTTTGTATACTATTTTAAAGAGTTTGAAGTAATTTTTTTCAATTTTTTACGATTTCGGAAATTCTTCATACTGAATTTTATTATTATAGCGACCAAATGCTCGAAAATGTGCAAGAACTGAATTTTTCGTTGATATTAAATTTATGAACATGAAGCTGTGTTGCATCTACACATATATCGAACTATATACCACATACATTTTCTGATTTTAGAAACAGAATTAAGGTTTGAAGGAAGACTAACCACGACTTGGCTTCGCGATTCACAATCTGGAATGTTTTCAACACCATAATCTTAATTGAATTCATCTTTATTAATGTAGTTATTGCCAAGAGTCCGTTCTCGAAATTGTATTTCCTATTACCTATGCGCATGTATTAAAAATAAAATCTGCACCTTTATGTATATGTACTTAAATATATGCACTTGAAATGACTATTTGTCAACAGCTATGATTTTTCATTAAATATTGTCATCAGTAAACCGGTACACACATGGATATGTATATGGATGTACTTTACCTCTATATTTCTCCAATCCTAATTTGGGTGTTTAAAATGTAAAAGCTCTACAATTGTAATATTTCTACAACATCCAGATTTCTCAGTCTTAAATAACACCTGTGCTTAATAAAATAAGCGTATCTCGAATATAATAGGTATAGTTTACATTGACAATTACAATATGAAAAAACATATACGAGATTATATTAGTTATTCCAAAAACATTAGACCATCTACAGTATTCATATTTGTAGGTATATTCATATACACACATACATACAAGACATTATGATTAAATGTTTAATATAATTAATAATGTATCATAAATTAGTTAATATATTAATACATAAAGACTACTAATATAATTCTGTACCATATATTGTAAAACTAGGATCTATACATAAACCGACATTACAATTTTTATATTCAAATCGTGATTTGGATATAAAATGTTGATTGATTTGGTTTTTACCGTTTAGTATTATATATATGATGCAGGAAAAAGAAAGAATTTATCATCGACTATAAATGGCACGTGTATATACATTATATGGATGCTAGATATATTTATCTGGCGCTAGTGCTTACAACTCGTCCCGTGGATGCCGGATATATCGGGTACTCAAAGCAAAAGGATTAATAATGATCACCGATGTCCGCAATAAAAACGAACAAGTGTCGTGCGAACGTACGTTTGAATGTTCTTCTAAGAGAAGCTCTCCTTCATTTTTTGTTGTACCAAATGGTTATTAACAGTAAAATTTCCTATCTTTCATTTTAACCGTGCTTACATTCTTCGATACAAATCACTGTAAAAAAAAACAAGATGGACGACGAATTATAGAAGGTAACCAATAGGAAATACTTTTATCGTAAGCATTATGTGTATGTTTTGTGCCTCATTTTCTTCGTACTTTAAGTGTCTTATTTACTCATATAACGGGCTGTCAATGGCCTACGTGCTCAATGCTATGCTATACGCGTATATTATATAAGGTATTTTCGTTTTGTCTTTATTTACGCTACTCAATCAAACGTGAACAGTTCCAAGCTCTCAATCGTAGATGTGTAATTGAACTTTTCATCAGGGATTTATATCTACTCACCTTGCGTGTGTGTGCCGCAAACTAAACTGCATACTTGTAAAGATCGTTCAGAGTTTAAAGGAAGAAATCGACAACGCACGTTAACAATTCAACAACGTTAGAAGATACAATTTGTAATTTTCAAAAAAGATAAAAGAGGTTAATTTGTTGCGGACAATCATTTGAGAGAATAAAGTAATTCTTAACTTGGCTGTTGTTTGTATTTATCACGAATTAGTAATTCCGATTGTTGCCCCTTCAGTATGTTTGTCCAATCCATAGAAGTCTTATCGATTCATAACTTCAAGATATCTTGCGTATCCACGTTGATGAAAATAGTTGTAAGTTATCTTGAAAAATGGTCAAGATGTTTACAAAGATTTCTTTTTAAACGTGCACCATTATTCAAGAAAACGGTATTTACAAATTTCCATACGCTATCCAGTAGCTTTTGGTATACATTAACTTTAAAATTAAATATTTTCGTTTTTTGTTCTAGGTTGAAATCTGCGGGAGCAATCGCTTCGCCCGTCTAATGCCTCGCATGAAAGTTTTTCGGTTCTGCAGCCGCTATTTTAAAATAAAAACAAATAAAAAAAATCTTTTCTTACGCTTTAATGTGTGTTTAATAAAGTACCTTAACTGAATTTTCGAATGGTTTCATGATACTTTTCAAGAAAATTAGTCTTTTCTCTAAGACCTGGAGTGGCCTTACCCCTTAAATGTGGTTACAGTACATGTATATTACGCAAGAACAGTTGAGACATATATAAGTATTTACTTTCTATTTTGCATTTTAACAACATGCACTCATTTTGCTAAAAATTTTTTAACAGAGTTCTGTTACTAAAAATGCCTTTACCATTCCTGTTATATACAGAAATGTCTGTATACCTCACGCGAATTACATTATCAACACTATTATTACAAAATTCATTTTAACACGCGACGTCGGTCTTACACACCGTTCCGCTCACGCCAATGTTAAGGTGGATTTTCCAAGCGACCGGTTTTTTACACGGCAGGAACGGAATTTGCCTAAAAACGTTGGCAGAGGCGCGATGGAAAGTATGTATTTCGCATTCTTGCTAGTGTTTTTAGGCAAATTCGATTCCTGCTGCGCAAAAAACTGGTCGCAAGGAAAATCCACTTTTAGCCGTCAAGCGGGCCACTCCGAGCTGCTTGCCGATAGGCGAGTCAGAGTATAAACAGATGGCTCAGGTGACTTTTTCCGATTACAATAAATACCGTTTTGGATTCGTATCCTGAGTTTGCTTATAATTTTAATGCTATAAAACAAATTGACGAATGTTAGGTTCAAAGATGGCGAAAAATTTAACGCGAAAAGGTACAACCTTCTTCAATCATTCCACAAGCAAATCTCACCTTTGTTTAGTTTCTTTTATTAAATTAGATTTATGTTTTTAACGCGTTGAGTGCCAGGCGAATTTGTATAGAAATCCTCCTCAGGCCACACCCGCTATTTAGAAGTGCACTGTCAGTCTCCGGTGAGTGACGCTGCCTGAACGGAAAGTTTCGTGTCAGTCATCGGTGACTAATGTGGCACTTAATGTGTGTCAGTGGTCAATGTATCTGAAACACGAGGTACACTGTATTTCTTATCGTCATGACCACGTGTTTGCCAAAAAATACACGTCGAATAAGATAAAAAACTACTATACACACATATCGTACAATTCTATCAACTTCATACAGGCGTGCAAACATGCCAGCCAGCTTTTTTTTTGAATGATCTAATAATTTGGAGTATTAATTTGCCCTATATCTAGATATATAGATATATATATGTATAAAAGCGTATGCTTCATTCTGATAATCCAGTTTTTGCCCAGGTTAACTTAAGATTCCGCAGAACTGTACTTCTATAATGTATAGAGTATTTTTGTTGTGTTTCTTGGCCAGTTCTTGCACCTGTTATGTAAGTCCAACGCCACTCCTCCCCATTGACAATGCGTTAAATACACCGGTTAGATTAAACAAGAGAGAAATCATTATTACTTCTCGTATCGAAGCTTATTCTCAATGTAATTTATACTTTGCTTGCAAAATAAATTCCATAATAAAGTTTTAACCTTAATAAAAGTTACATCTATAAAAGATACATCTAAATTGCTGTGATAATTACCATGCTAATGCTCGGTAAACTTATAAGTAAACGATTATGTGACGTATTATTATATTATACTTTTTTCTGCCGAGTTAAGCACTTCTAGAATTTAAACTTCAAGTATATTAATGGTTCGAAAATATTCGTGGTAGGCGTGTACACTTTGTATTTCTCCAAATGAAAGGATGTTCCCAATTTGCAAACCACTTACAACTATGCATCCTTTGCTAAATGGGCAATTGAAAAATAAACAAATAAAGCATGAAATAATACAGATTCAACCATGGAAAATGAGGTAATGTGATCATGTACATCATGTATGAGCAACCATTCCTGGTTTGGGAATAAATTTATCATTCTGATTCTGCGTCAAGAACGGAATCAAAGTATGAAATAAAATAAATGAATATTTAGCATAAATTTACTTTAGTATAAATCTTAACACAAATTTTCCAACACAATGAAGATTGAGCTTGTACTTGAATTAGGAGACTGTCAATATTGACGTTGGCATTTTTTAAAGATAATCGCATAGAACATTCGAGATTTTCGTCCATGAAATGATTCAGGGCCGAGTCAAAAGAAGTTGAGGACCAATCCGGCCCGCAGGCCGGAGGTTGTCCATATGTGATGTGATGTGATGACACCAATACGAACTTCATCCACTGTAGTAGATAAACCAATTAAGCCAAGCCGGGAAACGATAACAATAAAGTTGATCAAACAAACAATTATGTGTTAATACATCTTTGAAGCAATAGAATTTGCTCAGATAGTTAGGTAACTGTAAATTAACAATCCTTATCGTGGACTGTTTAAATAGTTAAGACAGATCCCACAACAGTGCTGAGCAACGAAAGTTACATCATAAAGGACAATCTGAAATTCTAGATAATCCTAGCGAAGGACTCAACTAATGTTACAAATACCAAAAACTTAGATCTGGCCTACATTTGTACGTCAGCTTCAATGATAGAAAAGAAAATATTTAACCTGACGATGGAAAATGCCGTGGTCTTTATGAAACTGCAAAATTTATTGGTATTTATGAATGCAATCGCTAATCAATTTATCGAAGGGAGACTGGTTGAGGAACTTAATAAAACGCGTGTAAGTACGTAAGTACACATAATGTGTGAGATTCAATTTGAATGCGAATCTATACTCTACGCTCTCCGACTAACTCCATACATACTCTGTGACTGTCCAGCGTCTCCACTAACTCTGCACTCTCCTATTCTTTGCCGTCTTCCGAGACTACGCCTTTCTTCCCAAGAATGCTGCACGCACACCCTCTCAGTCGTACACACTCACATAACCACCGTTCACGGGCATTCATAAACCACGCATAATCCATCCCAATCTCTTTTCTTTCGTCGCCTTATATCTTAAACACTCCCCTTCTGGCCGCACGCACTTATACTCGCTTACTACTCTCACGCCGAACTATTTTCACATGTACACATATCAAATTACATTTCTCTAAACTCTTCATACATTGCGTACGTTTAAAAAACATGGTAAGAATTCCATATTCGTTCCGTAATCTACCGTCCGAGATTTCACCGAAGAATGTTTCAGCGCTTATCTATTCAATTTACTAACACGTCAAACGCCATGCCGGTTTTACTCGTTATTCCGTTCGCGCCACAATTAGCCGTCAAGCGGGTCACTCCGGACCGCTTGCCGACATGCGAACCGGAGTATAAACAGATCTCGCCAACGCGTTGAGACTGAGTGGCGACGTCGCCTCTTCGAGTCTGCAAACTTTCAACAGCGCGCTGTCCTGCCCAGCCTCGTGAAGTGGCTGGACAGGACCTGGGGAAGTCTGACCTATCGTCTGACACAGGTGCTCACCGGGTATGGCTGTTTCGGTGAGTACCTGTGTCGGAGCGGGAAAGAACGGACGACGCAGTGCAACGACTGCCCCGATGCGCGGGACACGGCGCAGGACACGCTGGAATTTCGCCCAGCTTGGGAGTGCGAGCGTCGTGTCCTGCGAGATTAAGTGGATGCGGACCACTCGCTGCCAGTCATCGTCCGCGCGATGTTAGCCAGCGCGCGGTCCTGGCCTGCCGTAGCTTCCTTCTGCGAGTAGGTAATGTTGCGGAAGGAGAACGGGGGGCGGGTCCGCAAGGAAATGGAGGGCGCAGACGCCCCCTTTTACCCTCGCCTGACTAATCACGTTTTTCAAGTGGTGCCAATGAGGGAGAGCTCACGTGTGCGATGAACCTGTCATTTGCACTAGTGATGCTATCATGGGGTTGCGGGCAGCTTGAATGCAGCTTCGAGAGGGATGGCGTTGCGTGGCGATCGTGCAACGCCGTCGAATTAGAGTTGTTGGTCTGGGATCTAGGGAGTCCTTATGACCCCCCCCCCCCCCCCCCGAGTATGAGCGCCGTTTAGGGTCAGCAACGTGGGTGAAGGGGGCGGGAGCACCGTGATGTGTTCTTGTCATTCCCGGTGGCCCCCTCCCACTCCAAACTGCGCATAAGATGTGCGCTGTGGAGATTTTAGCCGGTACGAATCCGACACTTCCCCGGATCTTCCCCCAGGGAAAAAAAAAAGTATAAACCGATAGGTGCGGTGACATTTTTCGATCACGATAAATACTGTTTGGGGCCAATGACCAAAGGAATCGAAGCTCACAATACCTAAGGAAAAAAAATACAGTTTTAGATTCGTATCTTGAGATCGCTAGTAGACCCATGTTCCCGAGAATTTAACGCAAAAAGTTACAACCTTCTGTAATTAACATACGAGCAAACCTCGTCTCTGTGTACCTTGTTTTAATAAATTACTATAATGTTCTTAAGTATTATATTGTTTTCTTCAAAGAATTGGCCAAACTGAAACCGACGTCGCCTAAATTAAACGTTCGGTCTCACAAGTACGCAAGGACCGACACGCGCGCGGGAATAACATAAACGAAAAGTCTGCCGCCAGACGGATCGGCGAGATGTAAACGGAAAGTTAAACGCCAGTCCCCAGGGATTGGCGTGGCGTTTAACGTGTTAATGTTTATATAATTTATTTAATTCACGCGGCTGATATAAATTCATCTTGACAATACAGTAAACTTATTATGTTCCTGAATTACTTTTAGATTTGAAATGTGATCTAATAAACAATTGAGCACTTCTAGAGTAGCCTTTAAACTGCGAATATATATAATGCCTAGAAAAGTATGAAGTCTCCCTTTACTAATGAAATGAAGTCGGATATCGTTACTTCTCAGTAATATAAGCTTGACATTTTTCGATAAACAGGCAGACGTGGACACCATCATAATCGATACCAAATTTAAAAACTATTGCCTCGCAGATGCGATAAAAAATTTGGAAAAGATCAGAACAACGACGGCCGACGAATTGAGTAAGTGCGTCAAAGAAGGTCTGGAACAATTTATCAGAATTTATTCCTTCACGCATCGACTTACCAAGGTAGATATCTTCGTCGAATTTCTTAGCCAGCAAATAAAAAGTATTTTAAATAAATTCTATGCTTCCCTTTCAGATTGGAAATAAAATTATTAATGAGTTAAATGAAATTAAATTTTCCTGCATGTTACAAATCTCCAACGAGGTAGCGTGCATTGTATCCGAAAAGAGAAAAGCTATTCATCGTGTGAAACATTTTAACGTAAAATACAAGCGTCGGTATTTTCACCGCCGTAGGGCTAATACGAAGGTAAAGGATCAAGTTTTGGTATGTTTTGGCAACAAACTTGAGGAGGCTAAAACGAAAATAGTGAATTCGGTGTTTTCCAGTCAGGCTTGCATCTCAAGTACGTAAGAAACTCTCTGATGATAATTAGTCAAGTGGGTAATCGTGAGATATTCTACTTTTTTGCTTAAAATGTCTTGAGGAAAAAGACAGGACAATATATTTTATATCTGTACAGAGAAATTTTCTTATCTTTCTAATGCTTTACATTTCATATTCCGGCAGTCATACGTAAAGACAGATGCAGTAAATAAAAATCTCTGTTAGTTATAATTAACGATAAATGTAAATTTCATTATCTGTTTAGGAGGCCGGTATTAGAATGTAAACGATTAGAATAAGTTACTTTAAGATTTCTCGCAATTCAATTCGAAAACATCTGCATCTTTTTGCAAATACGACGTTGATATTCATATTTATTTCGAAATGTCTCTTTGCACAGGCTCGATAAAGCATTAGAGAGTTTAAAATCTTAAATCTTCACGAGCGTCGTGCAGTTTACGAGTAAATTTTGTAATTTTTCTTTGTGCATTTGCCAAGGACATTTCACAAAATCTGGAAAGAATATTGAACAGCTTTAACAATATTAGTTTCTTTGCAGCCGCAGTAAAGGAACACGAAATAGTTGGAAAGCGTTAGCAACCTCCGATTCATCTTGGAATGCCATGCAACTGGAAGAAGAGCAGAAACAAAATACTTTATAATATTGAAGAAGACGAAATTAACCACATTTTGAATGCTCATGCTATAATGAATTAGGGTATGTTCAATCGTTTTGCTACGACGATTCGCTCTGCCAAAGGGCACTACTGAGAAAAAATCAGCGCCAAAAATGTACACGATGCGCTTGAACAATCCTTCGCGTCTGGATAAATCTCTCACACCTGAACAACGTAACATTGTTTTGACATGCATTAGTCGTGAGTAATGTAATTCGTATATATTGGATCTGGAAAAAAATTCGTGGCCTTTTTCACCATAGACGGCGTGAATTGCAAATAAGTCAGAAAGCACAGATCGCCCAGACTACTCGAAAAATAACGAAACATTGTCGATAATAATGGAGCGTATTTGGTTTAAATAAATTAATTTTCACGCTATAAGAAAACCATTTGGATTTTGCCGAAAGAACGCCTCAAACTTTTCCCGAGACCCAATATTATATCAATTCAAAAAATGGACGACAAATAAATATGACTCCAATTGGGTGGTTTATTCATTCCATCAATTATTTGGTGCGGAACCTACAAGAGGTTAGAGCTAGAGTTAGGAGCGAAAGAGTTGCAGATTTATTATTTCATATTGCATGATTTATTAATTCTGAAGTGGAGGTTAAAAAAGGCAACAGGGATATATAAAATAAGGAAAACTCAATGAATAATGTGTCGATTAATGATTGATGGCGACGCGCCACGCTGACTAATCATAACTTGCGTTATTCTCCACGGTAGCCCAATTCTTTTGTCACATCCATACACATACATAAGGAATTAAGAAATTGTTCCGCGACCCCTGAACGGGAGTACGAAGAACTTGGAATACGACTTGGTCCAGATTTGCAGACTCTATGATTCACATGCTCGCTATTTATAAACTGCGCAGCACTGTATAATTATGGTTGTTACAATACACGTTGACATCACAATTTTTCATTATCTATGTATGTATGTATGATTCAAATAATGCATTATCTCGTTGTTCGTTAGTATTTTTATTTCAATTTTTCTTTACTTCTAAATAAGATTAAGATTCTTTACCTCTATGGCGAGAAGTGCCTGAGACGCAAAAGATGATGACGCGCAATGAGCAAAAGCACTTTGGCTGTTCTAGAATTGGAGATACATGAAGCAAGTACATTGCGCATCTGTAAAACACATTTCACTAATAGTAGCAAAACATATTCCATTATAACACTTACCTTCTGAATTTGCTATTAAATTTTTCTACACATTCTACATATCCGGCAAGGACCGATATTTTAAAATAACATAACTCTGTTTTTGCTATAACTAATATACAATCGAAACTTTTCACATCTGCACGATTGTTTTACGAACATTACCGATCACGGTTGCGTCTTCAGATATTAATCATGCTTAAGAACATTTCTTAAACCGGGTATAAAATTTCGTTGAAATGTAGTATAACACTATTATAATGTATAGCATCACTATCAAAATAGTTTAGTATATATAATAATAAAGCAGCAAACAAGAGCTCATCTTGCATATCACTGCCACAAACCGAACTACACGCTCTTAGGAATTGTCCAAAATTTGGAGGAACGAATCGACAACGCTTGTTAACAATTCAACAACATCATTTACAATGGTATTTGAATAAGAGGCAAACCGATCTATGGAAGCGCAAACATCCGTTCGTAATTTACACATTAGATTAATTCGCTCTAAACAGTAATCTGAAGCAACACTCATTCTCAAATTTTCTGGCATTAATATTTGTCATAAATTAGCAATTCCGATCGTTTCGCTTACAATTGCTTGCCTAGTTCACAGCTGCTTTATCAATTCGTAAGGATTTCGAAATCTTTTATATTTCCGGTCCACGTTAATGTAAACTTGATAAACGGCCACTATGCAATCGTTGGAAGAGTTAAAACGTTGTGTGAAAGAAAAATAAAAAATAAGTAATTATTTTAATTAAATAATTAATTAAAAATTTTAATGATTCAATTTCAATAATTGAATAAAAGAATAGAAAATGTCCAAGCATTACAGGCGTTATCACTCACTATCTGCACGAAGTGATCAACATTATACGTCATACATCGGTCGCAACATTTTACGCAATGTTTTTCTAAGACTTTTATATATTTACTTTACATTTTGGATACCAATAACATACATTCGTTTATCAAAATTTCTTGAAAACAGCATACTATTATGTAACCGAAAATATCTTTACCGTTACTGTTATGCACATACCGTTATGTCAGTATAGCTTGCGCGACTTAAATTGACAGTAATATTATTATAAAATTAATTTTATCGATACAATTCGATTGTATCTGACAACACTTTATTCATCAAAAAATGTATCTTATGAAATCCCCCAAAACTTTTGCGCAACAACCACCAACCAAGGTTTTCCATGTCTGCTAAAGAATACACATCGAGCAAGATAAGACTAGTATACACAATAATATATTAACTTCCTACAAGTGTGCAAACATCCGGCACAACTTTTGAATGCCCTAACAATTTAGAGGATCAATTTGTGCTACATATATATCATCATTTTCGCAATTAGTTTTTACTCCAGTTAACCTGAGATTCCGCAGCGCTGTAGTTCTGGTTCATCTATAATGTATAGAGTAATTTTGTTGTGTTTCTTCGTCAGTTTTTGCAGCTGTTATGTAAGTTTATCGCCATTTCGCGCCATTGACAATGTGTTAAATATACTGGTTATACAGGTTATATTGTTAAACAAGGGAGAAATCATTATTGTCTTTCGTATCGAAGCTCATTATCGCTGTAATTTATACTTTCGTTGCATAATAAAGTTTTAGCGTAATAAAAGCCATAGTAAGTCCTGGCTAAATTAATACTTACCTTGTAAGGTTCGCTAAAGACATAAGTAAATTACAATTATTGACGTTAAATTATGCTTTAATTTGCCAAGCTAAACATTTTTAGAATTTAATAATCAAGTACATCACGTTTGTGTTGGTCGTAAACTTTGTATTCCTTTAAGTGGAAGGTATTCCTAATTCACAATCCATTTGCAACCGTGTACGCTAGGATAAATATTCGATTAAAAAAAAAAAAAATAAAGTAAATCAAGTGTGAAATAGCACCAATTGAAGAACGGAAAGTTTGACAATGCGATCCTGTACACAAATACAGTCTTCGTCCACTTTAGTAGATAAGCCAATGTAGTTAAGCCGAATCTTTCATATAGACGGTAACAATGAAATTAATGAAAAAAACAATGATGAATTAGTACATTCCTGAGGCAGTGCACTTTGCACAAACAGTTAGATAATAGTAATTTAGCAGTCCTTATCGTGGACTATTAAAACAGTTAAGGTAAATTCCGTCACTGTGTTAAGCAACGAAAGTTATGGCATAAAAGGTGATCTCAAATTCTAGATAATCAACTCAGGTTACCGTAGTGATGTTCTAAATAACAACACTTCAAATCTGGCGTACATTCGCCGGTCGACTTTTAACATAAATAACAAAATAAGAACAATTATGAAGACGAGAATTACGTACTCTACAAAGTTGTTCACGTTATTGGGAATGTTGAAAATAACCTCCAGGTATTTCATCGAGGATAAACTGGTTAACGAGCTTAATGAAACACGTGTAAGTATATAAGTGCGCATAAATTTTTCTAAAATGTCCATGCTTTCCGTCGATTAAAAAGAAAAAGATCGTCACAGTTCCATGTTCCTTTTGTAACCTACTATCCATGTATCGTCGATTTCTCGAATAGTTTTTTAGTTCATTACCGCCCAATCTATTTATTTGTTTTTTATTTTTTGTATTAATTTTGCTCTTCTTCTGTTTGAAAGAGTAATCACACCCTGTATATAAAAAGGATACGCGTAATATACTAGAGAGTAGATTAACTATTCCAGATTGATCCAATATGATGATACTGTTACTGTTTGCCCAATAAAAGTATTAGGCGATCAATTCATTACTGTTCTACACATAGGACACTGGGCGATAATGGATTAAACGACAAATATCTGTGGCGCTCAAAAGAGAATAGTCTCAATCATGGCAGAATTACAAAGATATTGATTAGAGGCCATATCATTTATTTGCACCAGTCTAAGCTCGGCATTTTTCAATAAACAGGCATACGTGGATGCAGCCGCGATCGATGCCAGAGCTGGGGAATATTGCTACGTAGACGTCTTTAAAAATTTGGAAGGTATCAGGATAACGGCGGATAATGAAATGTATGAATGCGATGAAAATGTCGTAGAAAAATTAATCAAAGTGTTTTCCACTGTGGAAGAAATCTATACGGTACAATCTTTTCGTCCAATCTTTCTCGCGATAAGCAAAGTTTAGTGCGTTAAACGAACTCTTCCGTGCTTCATTTTCAGAATGGATATGCAACGATCGACATGCTCAATCAAATTGAATTTTCCTGTATGTGGGAAGTATTCCATAGGGATAATTGTATCACGTCAGAAACGGAGAAAACGAAGCTTCATGTGAACAATTTTTACACAAAATACAGATGGAGGATATATAATCTCGAGAGAGCTTTCACGAGGCTATGCGATGACATTTTACTATGTTATGGCAATAAAGCTAGAGTGGCTGAGAAGAGAGTCGCGGAATTGGCGGATGTGAGGAACAGCTGCGCCACAGGTGTCAATATAACTGGCCAGTTATAATTAGCAAACTTGTTCGCAGGATAATTCGTGAGATATTTGATTTTCTGTTTGAAATGTCATGATAGAAAAGAAAAAAAAATGATCTCTTATTTGTGCAGAAAAATTTGATGCGAAACATTGCGTTAGTTCGCAACTCTGTTATCTTACCACCGCTTTACATTTACATTTTGTAATCGGAGAGATAAATATAAAGATACTCGCTGTAAATAAAAAACAATAGATGTAAATATTAAACTAAGAATTTATGATAAATGTACAATTTGATCATCTATTTAAAAAAGTCACGTTGCGTGTATAACTCTTGGTATTCTCAACAGTCCCCTGAGAAATATAATGTTCGTACGCCAATAAAAATCAACGTGTGGCGATAGCACGTGTATTTCTCATTCGTGCAGAAGATCATAAACGGATTGGTAATAAAGCGCTAGATGGTCTGGTACGTGTAAATGATCAGGTGCACTTATGTTGCTCGATAAGTCGTTAGTAGATAAATAGGAAATAAATGTTGGGAGCGTGTAAGGGGCATATGAAATGTACAGAGATAGCAAGTATGCTTTAGAAAGTATATACAATCTAAAATCCCATGTAATACTCTTAGTTCACAAAATGTTCAGGTGCTCTAAATCCGAGTCCTCGATGCTGAAGATAATAATTATACTGTTTCTTTTAACTGCCGAGAGTAGGATCACGGTAAGCGCATCCGCATTTTACGGTCTGCAATTTTTTCGATAGACCTGTATCGATTGTATTATCGATTGTGTTATAAAGACCGTATATGTTTAAGTAATACATCGTAAGTGGTTGATGCAAAAGCGTTGACACTTTGAGAGTACTATCCTAAACATTCATTCCACAATCAATAAAGACAATAGGCTTATAGTGCACACCAGGAAGATTAACATTCACCTCAATACGCCCGTAAACCTAAGTCAAACAATGTTACTAAATGACAAATGGTAAAGGTAAATCTATTAATTTGATGCGATAGACTGATTGATAATAAAATTCAAATATTGCACTTTACATTCATACTCGTGTAACTGTAAGTCAAGAATCCTCGCCAACTGTTATTACAGTTAAGATATACATTGAACCACGGCAAATAATGGAATATATTGCACGTAATATCGCTTTGCAGGTAGTCAGCATGGGTGATAATGTTTATTCCAGACAAAACATAGATGATCACCATTATAAAATTCGAGCTATAAGTGCAGATATAGAATTGAAACTGAAGACAATGACGTCGAAAAACATTGAATTCTACTCGAATTCACGTGTTATACTGATACTCATTCAACATACCATATCGGCCTTTATCAAAGAGAAATTGAAGGAAGAACTTCATAAATCTCGCGTAAGTAAATATGGATGTACAAAAGTCGATGTCTGTCCAAATTCCACACCTTCCACAAATTTAAACGGATCGTGAGAATTCTTCCAAACAAGTAGGATATGATCTAACACTTTTCAATGTACTGAAAGTGCAAGAAAAACTGTTGACTCTCTACATCACAGATTATTTCTAACTTTCAAAAATTACTGAGTTTGATTGCCAAATGGTTGCGCGTTACTAGAATTGTTTTATGATATTTTATCGATGACGCTTGTAAGAGCACAAAGTTTTACTTACAAAAAAATGACGAAGACAACTGTTAAAAATCGAAGTAAATATTAAATATATTTAACGTTCTTGAAGCGTGATACTTTTGCATAAACAGATAGCCGTGGACATCGCCAAAGCTCAGAACATAAATGCTAATCGTTGCTACGCAGAAGCTAAAGAAAATATGGAAAAGATCGAAAGAACGATGATCATGGAATTGTCTAGGTGCGTCGAGGATAATCTTCAGCAATCTTTCAAGAAAAATTCATGTATGATAGATCTCACCAAGGTAGCTTCCCATCAAAACTTTCCTTTTGAACAGGAAAAATTCAAGGATGCTGGATAAAATCTTTCGTGCGCTTCGCTTTTAGGAAGGAAAAACAGTAAAGGAAAAGCTTAATGCCATTATGCTTTCCTGCTTCTTCCGTATAGCCGACGAAGAGCAGTGCATTGCCAGCGAAACAGCGGCAGCGATGGTTTACGTGCATATTTTTAACGTGAGCTACGAAACATGTCAAGAAAGACAACGACAGGCTCATGGGGATGCAGAAAGTCACGCCACGTTATGTTATGACGCAAAAATGAACAAGCTTTTTAGGAACATCGCGGAGTCGGTGTTTATCACGAATAATTGCATCAATCGTAAGAGATTCGGCAATAATTAGTGAAGTTACATATTAAATAGATCATAATTAACATATTTCACATCAAACAATGAGTTGTAAATAATGACATTACAATGAGTTGTAAATAAACAGCTAAATTTTGAACCATAATGTGTTCAGTGTCCCATTCTTTGTTTCATTTAAGGCGACATTTCGATTAAAATATCATAAGAATTTGATTCTCTTACTTTCAATGAATATGTAAATTCATTATAGTCATTTTAAGTTTGACTTACATATGAACATGTTGAACATGTTTTACGGATAACAAATTTAGAATATACTTGTCACTGATTCACGAGGTTAAAATTATGTAGAAATCCTTAAACATTAAAATATTTATTGCTCGATAAGTCGATCGTAAAAAATTGTAGAAGAATTTTTATGCGCGTTTAGAAACGTAATGAATATATCAAACTATCGGAGTGGCTTTAAAACGTGTGTGTATTATACTTAAAGTCGTGACTAAAATCGTGATTGAAAATATACCAGATCGCCTATATATAAAATCATGCATTGGATTTTAATGATTGTTAATATCATCGAATTTAGTTGAAACCACGAGCAACCACACGTTCCAAATCATGTTAAAGATATTGATTCTATTGTGCCTTACGGTAATCTGTAATGGATTCAAAGTAAGTACAAAGTAAGCAAATATTGTATTATATATCTAAGTAATTTAGATACGTTAGATGGAAGAACAAAAAAAGCGCGCGTAAATTTGCAGATGTTTATAAATTATAATTACCTTTTTTACATTGCAATTGGCACGTGCTTTGCTAGTTATTGAATGTACATTATGCATAAAAGGAACAAGGACGGGTAAAGAAATCAAACGATGCACGCATCAAATGCAGTATTAATTTACAGGAAACAGAGACGAGTGAGATTACATTACTTGAGAACAGATTTCAGACAAAGCTAATGCATATTCGACAGGTAATATTGGATACCCAAAAAAAACTGAATACACTGATGATGGAAAACATTAAGCTATATTCGAGAGAAATTACGATACTCAATTACTTTAAATTAATTGGACAAAATGTCATCGCAAAAGAACTGACTAAGACACTTAATAAAACACGCGTAAGTGCAAATGTATGTCAAATGAAATGTTTCCTCGATCCGTATGCCTTCCGCAAACTTGGGCAAATTCTTAATATACTGGGTTTCAATTCGTAATCTGCCGTCCATTTTTTTTTTAACAAGCAACGCTTCATAATTTACTTTAATCATTTAACACATCTACACCTCGCTGTAAAAAACGCATGTTACACAAAATACTTGCACGACTGTCCGCAAAATGAAACTGAAAACTTTTATTTGTACGGCTTTCTGATGACACACTAAACTTTACATAGCTACTAACAATTTCTTGATACCTAAGGTGAGACATTAAATTCAATAAAGACAAAATCAAGGTTGAACGCGAACAAACTAGATAATTAATCACAACAGAAAATGTTAAGCTCGGGAGTTTTTGATAAACAGGCAGACGTGGATGCTGCTCGAGCCCGAGGCAAGGATGTCGAGTATTGCTTTGAGACGGCGGAAAGTAATCAAAGAATGATCAAAGCGATGATTGTCGAGGCATTACGCATGTGCGTTGAATACGGCATTGAACATTTTATCGACAAGTTCTGCTTTGCAAAAGACCTTTTCAAGGTATCGATTCGCCAAACTTTTTGCCTAACAATCAAATATTCCTCTCCGATAATTCCGTTTCAGGATGGAGAAATAATTATCCAGCAGCTAGGTGATATTGTCATATCGTGCTCTTCCAATCCACTTACAAGTTGTTACAATTCCGAAATGGCAAAGGTAAATGTTGATATAAATAATTATCACGAGAAGTACAACCAACGTCAAATTGAACGCCAAACGTCTTACAAGAGTGCGCTGGATTATTCTTTAGTATGCTTTAACAAAAGAATTAACGACACGATGAGTGAAATCGCCAAAGAGTTTGCTGTCACAAATACATGTATCCAGGGTAAGTAGAATTAACACGCTTATGATCACTAGGATTACATGCTGAACGAATTATAAAATATTAACCTCTTTTATTCCACATACTATTATAAAGAAATGGATTTAGCTTCAATTTGCGTGAAAAATTCCACTAAATATCTGTATTCCGTAATAAGTAAGATAAATGTTAAGATACATCTCAGCCGCTTAAATAAAAATGATAATTTCCTATAAATATAATCAGAATGATCGAATAAAGTAAAAAGCTTGTCCTAAATCCGGATATTTGAGTTATTGGATAATCTAGTAATATCACTGGAAGATTGTAATGTGTAAAGAATTAAATGGTTTCCATTTTGTATTCCTTTACGACAACACCTCGCTATTTGCAAATTCGATAGTTATTCTGGTCTCAATCTCATATACGTGTTTTTAGGTGCTAAATATCGTTCTTAACAGCCAGGAAATTCGAAACATCCCCGACGGTCACCTCAAGATACCAGATAACACTTATCATTTGCTTCCGTGTTTTTGTCAAGGCTCTTTTTTGAAACTTGAGGTAAATAGCAGTATTGAACAACTCTAATAGAATTTTTCCAAACTTGGAGAAAACAACTTGTGCAATTTGTGCAAAAAACAAGTAAAACTTTGTTCTATAAGAAACATGCGAAGAAACTGTAATCTTCGGATACTGAAAAATAATTTTGAAGTGTATGTTTTTGATAGAATATATGTATATAAAACCTCAGATAATACAAACTTAAAATAAAGAGTTTCTTTTTTTATATCCTCTGTATTTCCAATTGTTATAAATATTTGCTGTCTTTGGAATAAGTATATGTTTAACCGCTCCGGTATATTTATCAAATAATCTGTAACTCGGATATCGCGTGTCCTTTTATCATACTTTACTTGAGATTGCTAATTACATTAAAAGTAATCATGCGATTTAAAAAGTTCATTATCTGATTTTTTTGGGAAAAATATTGATATTTACTCTACTCCTATCGTACCTACATTTATTCGCGTATTTGCAAACGGTCGAATTGTTCAAAAGTGAGGTTATTGAAAGACAGTTGTAACGTTTAAATAAATTTAAGAACAATTCAATAAATAAAAAGATTTAAACCCAGTATAACATCAATTGCAGCAGAGTTTTTCGGTATCTTCTTCATAAATGCAACGAAAATTTTGTATCAATAACTGCAAATATCTTTTCTAATTTTAGTTTATACTTGGGCTGCTCGTATTAAACTACAGAGATACGTGGAAATTACAAGTAAGGGATAAAATTTCCACACAAAGATAAACTACCGGGTTGCGATAGCACAAAACTCTACTCGTACATCCCATTTATACATAAAGTCATAAATAAGTTACTGGCAAAGTATCAGACGAGCTGTTATGTTTAAATGACTAAGTGCACGTTTCTTGCAAGATAAATCGGTCGTACAAAAAACCGGAACTTTCTGCGTGTGTAGAGAAGTGTATAAAAACGATCGAAATCATGGGTAGTCTTCGCAATACGTGAAAACTTTACAATTAGTATCCTACCTTCCAACCGGTATCAGTTTTATTAAATTTATCCGACGCTGTGCGCATGCGCATTACTAAATTCTTGATGAAAGCGTTTATTACATTGTGCCTTCTGGCTGTCCTGTGTAGCCTCAAAGTAAGTGGTCATGTTAAATGTCTTTCGATCCTTTTTTCACCCGACGAACATTACCAAAAGTTATCGAAACATCCCAGTTTGTTTAGCACGTTCTGCACAACTAACGTTATTTCAAATATTGTATATTACGAGTTGAATGAGAATAATAGAAATGAGTAATCGAAACTTTAATTAACCACTCATTAATAATCGCAGAAAATTCAGTAAAAGTGAATAGGAAATCAGCCTCTGCTGTGCAGATTATACACTGTTCGCAATTATTATAAAAAGAACAGCAATACTATTATTATTAAATACACGACCGCACCGCATGCTACTTCTTGAAACTTTTCTAGAATTCTGTCACCGTGAATATTTATTAACGTTGTTTTTATAAAATTAAGCTATAGTAATTATCAATACGTATTTTTAAACGGTAATAAGTGAAATTCGATTGAGTGAAAATTCGATGAAGTATACATTCGTTAATCCGGGAAAAATAAACTTCATTTTAATTCACAGCCGATCGATGCGGAGAACAGTACTGATGCTGAAAATGAGCTGGATTTAAGCTTATCCTACATCCACGAGAAAATGCTGTGGATTGAATGGACCGTAAGAATTTTCACGCTTGACAATTCTGTGGTTATTTCTCGACTAAAAGTTATATTGGGGCTTCTGGAATCGAAAAGCCGCGACATATTATGGAATAAACTAGCTGAGAAATTTGAAAAGATTTTTGTAAGTGAGTACACATGTACGGACAAGAAATTAAATACCCTTTTCTCCAGACTTTTACCCATCATGACGAAATGCTGTAAGATCAGGTTTTACGAGTATGTATATGATGTAATTAGCTTAAAGATCAGCCGAATGGATAAAAAAAAAAAGATGGAGAAACGTATACAAACTTTTGTACATAGACCACCTGCTTTTATATTATTAGGAGTACAAATTTGATGATTTAAAATATTATCATCTATTGACAAAAATTTTCCCCATCTTTCAGGCAAAAACCTTTTGAAATGAACCATTACTTTCCGCTAAATCCATCTATAAGAAAGCGGCGGAAGCAAGTTGTACACCTAATAGTATAACTAATAGCGAACGAGTAAACGAGCCTTTCCAACATTGTTTTCATTACGTTCTATAGCATATGCTTTATTTTCACATTAATTCATAAAGATATATTCTTGTAAGAATTTAATCCCTTTGCACAGTTAGATTGATAGAACATGTTTATAATATTAGGTAACCGTAAATTTGGAAGTCTTTTTAAATTATACATTCAACTACAGCTGTACCAATGTCCACATCAATGGCAAATTACAAATGAAACTTTCTCTTTCTCATACGCTACTGATAGTCAATACAAGAGAAAAAGGAAAACATGCCTTAATTACAAATGGTAGTCAATGAAACGAAATATTGTCGCGTGCATATATATTAATAAAAGAGAAGATTGTACTGAAACCAATTATCACGTGCGTCGAACATCACTTAGGTATCGTTGAAAATAAAAACTTCCATTCTCGAAGATCAAATACATTTTCCATCTGCAGTCCTCGATGCTCGTTTTCACTAATTTCAATGATTCGCTTCACAACTTCAGCTTCATGATTCGTTTTCACCAACAGGACAATATAAACGCCACAAATGACCAGGAAGACGGCGGTTATTCTTGTTATCTAGATGGAATACGGTACGTTCGTAAATTGCAGACAGCCGTCTCGCGCGAAATGAATGAGTGCCTCAAAGAAAACGTAGAAAATATCAGCCATAAACTCAACTGCACGGACCGCCTGTGGATAGTACGTTTTGCCTTGAAATTTCCATTTAAGATCACCGCCCGTTACTCAGATTTGCCTTCGTCGATCAAATTTACATCGTGCTTCACGCTTTCAGAACGGAAACGGTCTCTTAAATGCACTCGGAAGAATCACTATTCAATGCCCTTATCGCAAATCTAAATTCGATGCCTGTATAATTTCTGAGGCGAAGAGACTGAGATTTCCAATCGATTTCTTCGAGCAAAGGTACTTATCGTGCCTCCAGCAGCGAACAGCTGTTCTCATGGAAGCGACCGATCATGCTCTGTTGTGTTTGGCCAACATACATAGCCAGACTCTGAGCAAAATCAAGAACTGGACGGCTTTTAATGACCATTGCAAATTCAGGTATGGTTACAAGCTATTCGGCCGATTGGCGGTTTCGAGACGCGGCTATTTCTTAGAGATTTTAACAAGGCCAA
Source organism: Ampulex compressa (assembly GCA_038496175.1). Taxonomy (NCBI): domain Eukaryota; kingdom Metazoa; phylum Arthropoda; class Insecta; order Hymenoptera; family Ampulicidae; genus Ampulex; species Ampulex compressa. The sequence continues at coordinate 134,028 of JBCFXI010000186.1, read as the reverse complement.
ATATAGATTCGTGTTCTGCAAGCGAGACGCGTACCACTATTGTGCATTTCCACGTATCTATATATTATTATACTTCCATGTTCCTGATTATAGCGCAGAGTGAAGATTTGAGGATATGACAAATTTGAAATTTTCACAGAGACCGTGGATGTTTGTCATATATTGTCATAGCATTTTAGTCTCTGCAGACGTCTAAGCGACATCATTCTTCATCTTTGGAACCTACACCAGGAATTTAAGTGAAATAAATTGTCGTCGATTACATAAGATACTGGACTTTTTTTTCCGTGAAACTTGAATGCATAATGATGCGCATGCGCATTATCTAAGATGTACGATAAATATATTATGTGTACAACTTTGCTTTCACCGATTTTTTTTCCCAATATTCTAGGCTTTATCGTAAAAAACTGGTTATACATTTATGATTCAAAATATTGTCCACCGTTGGCTACTGCTTTCTATCACCTTTCGGGCAGCGTACGAATCTCGTGCTGAGAAGACCACTACTTATCGCTAAAGCAATTTGTATGAAAACGGCAGAAGCATAGTTGTACACGTAATATTTTTCACATGTGTACTATACTTGGAAACATTTAACTTTTCAAGTTAACGTTGTTTAAACGATTATTAACGGTTTCTTGAAACTCGACTTTACTTTAATAACGTGAAGTGAGGATAGTAGTAGTAGTGAAATAATCATCGATTCCTCGTGGAGAATGTAATTTCAAGCGCATCATTGGCTCTCGTCTCCGTTCCCCAAGACTTGCTTATTGCTTCTCTATACATCCACAATTGGGGCTAGAATCTTTTCCTACATTCTACTACTTATGCCTTCCAGCTAAGTTTCCTCTCTAGTAGTAAGTATATCAAGATACTTGATCATTTTTGCATTTCGTATTCCATTGCTCCAGATCCTGATCGGCTTTAGAGATGGCGACGACTACTATGCTGGTTTTCAATCGATTAATGCGAATTCTTTAATCTTACACTTTAATCTTACACAATCATTCCATGATTCTGCCCCTCAAAGTTACGATCACGGTTATGTCATCTGTCCAATCCATTTTTTGTATAATAATTCCTCTAAAATGTCATTTACGGCTACTGCTGTAAATACAAAAATGACCAGCTTCATCGATAGTCTTTACCAGGTGTACCTCTTGTCTTCGGGTCATTTTGCGCAATCTCAATGGCGTGAAAAATTCGAGAAAAATCCTCACGACTGCAATCACTCTTGACTACCGTTCATTGCTTAAAATAGTGCAACCAATTACATATATACGCATTTGCCAATGCGTCTCGACTGAGCGTCGGAGTGACGAAGAATTTCGGAAACCCGCCGTGAGACGACGCCCATACAGGTTTTGGCATAGAGCAAGCCCCGCGAAAGGCTTGAAGAGGTTACTCTAGCGAGAACGAGGAGAGTTAAGAACGGCATTGTTAATTCGTTCTCCACGACCTAAAGAAGTACGAGGTATCCTTGTCGTAGTCGCCTTATGTAAGTATGTCTAATATAGGAGCTGCAATTAAATAAAATCGCAGCAAACTCTTGTAACGGTTCCCGATTCCGCGGCCGAGAACCATCCCTTCGATTAAAATTATTGCGTCCGTTTTGTGTTAAAAAGGTATTTATGAAATTCAATGCTTTTGCCCATAGGTTTAAGTTTTCTATATTGTATTAACGTTATCGTTATTGCATTAACTTATTTCTTTGAATCGTAAATATAATCGGTTTCCTTTTGTTTCCGATTTATGCATTGCTCTTGTCAATTTCCGTGTTCCACTCAGTTTGTATATCATAGTATATGGTATTTTAAATTCGCAAGCTTTTGTATTTGGACGATTCATTCAATCCTCACGTGTGACACACGCTTCCGTATTTAAATCTTCCTTATCACCCGATACCGATCACATTATTATTTTGTAACACCTGCTGATATGAGTCTGTGCTAAGAACTTCGGATAAAATATAAGAAGAGCTGTGTTACAATAGATCTTCTTAGTCAGATCTTTTTTGAATCAGTATTCATACTTCTCACATGACAATAAACCAAGGTACAATAACGACAGTGTTATCGAAAGTACTTGTCGAGTATTATGTATATTTTATAATTTTTTCGTATTTTCCGCATTTTTTTTTATCTTTATGACGATATCAATATGTGTGGATAATAGAAACTTTGTATTGATAAAGTATGTTTTTTTTTTGAAGGACTGATGTTAAAATTATGTTCTTTCATAAAGCTTCCTGTCTGTTGGTGATTCACATAAAAACCACTAAACTAAAATCAAATACAGTGTTGAAAGCTCATAAATAAATAAGTTAAACTATGCTCTTAAGTGCACAGTCATATTCTCTTCCTTTTTTTTTTTTTTTGATATTTGCTTTTTATTTTCAAATACAATGTCAAAGCGCATTTGTAATTGTCAGTGAGATTACTTCCGCAATATTTCTTTTGTCGAAATTTACCTGATAAGCCAGCACTAATTTTGAAAATATGCAAATTTACACTACAAAGTGTCGATAATTTAGTTTCTTTTTGACCCATAAAAGCTAGAGAACTGCTATAATACGATCCAATTGCATTTTGTGGTCATGTACAAGACCATAACGGAATCTTCGCCACGCACTTAACCAATCAAATCTTTCGAATAGAAAGTTATTGCACGATCGATTGGAACAGCGGGTATTTTTGCAACTTGTATAAGTTTTACATAAAAAACGAGCTACTCGTTATTACATGCAAATATTAAATATACATATACGCCATACACGAAAACACAAGTTTCATTTCTAGTTCCTCCAAATTGATCTTAACCAGCGGCTGATCTTTCATCCAATCTCTTTAAAATGAAGACAGGGGTGGTTCTATATTTTGCGGTCGCCATTTGCGGATTCGCAGTAAGTACATTTGTATTAAAAATCGTTTAAGTGATACACACATTGCAGCGCATTAGCAGCATGCATTACTCTCGTTCCTAAGCAGGATACATCATTCACACAAAACGCTTGCTATTTCAAATAATTTGTTGAATATTGTAATAACACCTGGCTGATATAAATTCTAACTTATCAAGATATTACGATGAATTAAGCGTACGAAGAAAATGAAAGAAAGAGAGAGAATAAGAAATATACTGACATATATACATAAAAAAGAAGGGTAATTGTGCTCCGAATATAAAAAATCAGATGAAAGAAATATTTTACTCAGTACCTTATGGCTAATATTGAGTGGACATTTGGAGAATTATTTTCGTAAAAGGATCGATGACATGTGCTTTAAACGTAATAGAACATACTGAATTTAAACCTCTTTTACCTTTGCTTTGATTCTCATTAAGTACGCAAATTTGTATCCGATCTAGAATCACGTCAGTTTTTCAAAATTTCGGTACTTGTAAGTTAAAATACGACGAAGCCCCGAATATATATTTTTTAAATGTCTAACTATTACCTATAAAAATAAATTTCTTCCTTTCCAGTCTGATAACGCTGCAAAGTGTGCGATTAAATTATTATCATTAATTGTGTTCTCAACACAATGGAAAGTCCTCCGTTAAAAAAATATGACTTTAATGAGAGGAGGCGTTGAATACAACACAATTGCCATTAATTTACAGTTAACCAATGCAGGGGATTCCGAGAAATTAGACTTGGATGGAGCGCTTATGGACATGAAAGCAAAAGTGGCAAATATCATGACGTTTAATGTTGTACAACTGACACAGGTGCGGTCATTCGTAGCATATGCAGGGGCGGTTGCCCGTGTACATCTGGATACGATGATAAGTTCTGCAACTAACAATACCCGTGTAAGTACAACAGGCGTGATTTAAAAGTTAAACGTAACCTGAAAGCAAAGAGAAAATTTGTTCATTTAACATGGTTTAAACTGGTTTATTAAACTCAAAAAATAATCATGATTTGAAATAATACTTTTCTAACTTATACAAAGTCTGATAATCACTATTAGCAAGCAATACTGCCGATTACAGATATTAATGTGTATGATTTTTAATATCGTACTTGGGAAAGCACTATTTATCAAGATTTCTTGTTTGTTCTTAAGCAAACAACTTTCCCTCGAAAGAGCTTGTCAGATTTTGTTCCATAATACACCTTAACACGTCTAAAAAAAAAAAATACATTCACGTGTAAATGATATTTATTGGATTAATCCTGATTAATAGACTGCTGCGCATAAGTTTAAATCGGAAGGTAAAAACGTTGACTACTGCGTCCAGCGTGTAATAATCGAGCTCGAAAAAAAAAAATTAGAGATCGATTCTGAGTTTACTTGGTGTACACATGCTTCCCAAGACCGATTATTCAATAGTTTTGCTATTTCGACCAAAATCTTAAATGTGAGTATTCATCAGTTTCAATATAAACCAATAATTCAAAATTAACTAGAACTAAGGAATTAGAAATTAAATTCCCCCAGATTTACTTTCGTACTTCCATGTAATACAAAATCCTCGATTATTTGAAACACGATTCCGTTAAGTTCAAGAAGCAAAAGCAAATAAAACTAGTGATAAGGCGCGCGATGATTTACATATCTCATTTCGTAAAATAATATCTTTTATTGTAATAGCATTTGTTACTGTAATTGTTTTACCGTCGCACGTGCTCGAAATATCACTTGGCGTTTATCTTGAATGTGCATGCACTAGAATGATTATTAACGCTCCAATACTTTTATGTACGTTTTGCTAACTAAATCATCCTCGCGATTGATATTCCCAAATTAAAACTGAACGGACCAGCAATCTATGGATATATACCTAATTAAATTCGAGTTTCTAGCTTGTCGATAAAACGATGTGTGTCGTGGTCTCATTTTTCATTCTAGACTGTAGGTTTGAAGCTGTGCAAAATAAGCGATGCTACACAAAGCACTGGAAAAACCGATGATCCTCATCCTTTTTAGAAACAGCAATTATTTTTTTCCTTATCTTGGATACAAGAATTTGTGAAATGCGGCGTTAAATATTAAAATAAATTAATTTTAGGAAGGATATAGGATTATCGCGATGATCAAAATGATATTATCTATATGCCACGGACAATTGTTTGGGGTACATGATTGCATCACTCGAAGGGGAAAACGGATGAAAGAGTACATCAAGTGCTTTGAGGAAAAGGATGCTTGGTATCCAAAGTACCGTAAAATGGTCTCCGCAGAAATATCCCACAATATCGGCGTATGCCTAAGTAGAGAGACCGCCGATGCTGCAGCAAAAATTGCGTTTGCAAAGCGCATGGGTGAAAAGTGTCTTGACCGTGCGTATAATAATCTCTCATGGAATTTCTTCTTCTGTGCTTTTGTCGTGTTGTATGTCTTGTCTCTTTTTCACTATTGCATTAATAATCTGGTATTCATTAGTAGTATGTGTACTAGTACTAGTATTCGATAAAGTAAAGAAAAATAAATAGCTATAAGGTAGAAACAAAATTGCTATCATAATCACAAAAACTATGAGGGACATCAGAAACAAAGTGTAAATTGTACTGTTTTTACCAAAAATCATTCACATCTCTGTACGGTTAATAGAATTATTTTCATATCAGAAATAGTGTTTACATAATCATTGCTACGCTTGAGGTAGCCATTTCACGCTTAAAATGTTTCAATTGTCAATCAATATTATGTACCTATGGCATATTATTTGAATTAGCCATTCTTAATGTACTCTGCGTACGCGTTATTGCAAACACACGCTACATTTGAGAAAATGAGAATAGATAAATTACGTTGTTTGTCTGATTTCAGAAGCAACGTGAGACTTTCAAGGAGTAGCGGGATCACCGGTTTTACAACCATTCTTACTACAAGGAATATGTTTTCTTCGCTTTGTATTATCCCAAAAGGCAGGGCTTATTATTTTAGAACTATACCTTAATTTTAATTAACAATATGCAATATCGAAATCAATGTAAAATATGATGTTTGTAAACTTGAACTATTTAATGTCACAAAATTGTTTGAATCACGACGAGTCTAATATTCGTTCGTCTCGACCGTTACATTTTAAAAATGCTATTTATTTTAAATTTACTTTGTTCTGCATTATTGTTAATAATAATATCTCGTGCATCTACATATTGAAGAACACTTTCTTGTTGTTTTATGTATCCTACTCAATTTTATATTTTAGGCAGATGTTATATTCCTCATTATCAAGAAGGTCTCTTATACTGCGCGACCAATGTAATCTCACATTTCTCAGACACGTGCCACATTGCAAATAAACCGAATCTTCGACGGTACATATTTACATAGCAACAGCACACGTGCGAAATTCTGATAAGCGCAATAATTCTTCATCAATTATTGCGGTGCAACAATGAGCAGAAGAATCAAGCGAGGAACCCAGAGGTACATCATATTTATCGTGTTTTCCCAAAGCTCGAACAAAGTAAAACCGAAACACGATGATGACCCATCCTATTCTTTATGTACCAGGCCTCTGCTTAACTTCAACGATACGTTACCAGTTAACCGCGTTCGTCGTGCATTCATGTCAATCCAGAACTTTACTTCTGGTGACCTTTTCAACTAAGTTTTTCAACAAGAAATTGTTCATTTTCTATCGAATATGAATTGAATTCTTCCTAATATCGCTTAACTTTTTCAGTAAAATTTATAATAGGAACATTTCGACGTATATACTCGTCATTGCTCGATCTTAATCGCGCATCTTGTGAGGAACTTTAAAAATTCCGCAGTTAACTAGTTAAACAATAAAACATCTGGTATTCGCCCAAATTAGCCGCGACTCTCGTCCATAGATGCCACACGTGCCATATGTTGCTCGAAAATATAGCCGACCAATTACTGTAAAGAGGCCATACAGAAGCCGTTAAAAACGAATAGGAAGTACAGATATGCGAATAAAAAAATGCTGAAAGTCCGTCCGAAAGGACTTTCGATTTCCGAAAATGATTCTTCGATTCGGAAATCATGCTGAATATCCGCGAGTAAATCCGCGGCGCCAACGAGGCTAGACATTTATTATTTCTCTGTATTCAACAATTCACGCTCAATGCACATATGCCTCTTTGTATTCTTCAAACGAAATTCGTCTATGAAATAGAATTAAACGTAATTTGTACAGTGTTTAGACTATATATGTAAAGTATTGCGAGTATCGTTTAATCCTGATGACGATATTAATAAGCATAAATGCTGCAGGCTTTATACAGAAAAAATAAAAGTGTGGTTCAAACCAACGTTAAAATTCTGTTCACACATACATGACATATTGGACTATTGGAAAAGTCATGACGTATTTTGTCAACGTGTTTCAAAGACAAGCCGCGTGATGACTTTCCCGACAACCTAATAATTCAAATACAAACTTTGATTAAAGGCAAACGCAACATAAAAAGCTCATAACTGTATACATAGAATGTATTCCGCATTCCAAAGTTATCTGCATTATTTTCTTTAGTTCCTTTTTAACATCGTCGTTTTACTCTCAAACTCGATACCAGAGCTGACTTACAGTGGCCAATAAAATGATTTCCGCAATATTATTTTTACTTAGTTTTCTACGAAAAACTGATGGTACATTCGAAATCAGGCAGGTGTGTTAAACAAACTACCAATAATGGAATGTACTCTTTAACAATTAAGAGCTAGAAAGTCGTACTAAAATAATTCAATAAGGCCTTGTAATCAGGAACAAAGCCATAACATAAATCCTCGTCACGAATTTAGTCAAACGATATGTTCAAATACAACATTATTCCTCTATCGATTTAAGCGACCGGATAATCTTCGTGACACGTGTATGTTTTGCTCGAGATACGAGTCCTCGCTTTTCGGGTATAAAAGCGAAGAATGTATACGCCAGAATGCAAATTTTATCTTCAATTTCTTTAAACTGATTTGAAATCAGGAAAAATCTCGCAACCGAACATTCAAAAATGAAGGCAACGATTCTCTTACGTCTTTTGATTCCTTTTTGCGGATTCGTTGTAAGCACTATCCCTGAGTATTGAAAGTCTTTCGAGTAGTATACATCTCTAAAAATACTGCGCATACGCGTTATTTATTATAAATATTTCATAAATTGAATACTTTTACAATGATGAGCCTAACAGAAAGATTTTCTATTTATGTTATTATTCACGGATTAGGATATACATATTAACGTCGATACATTATACATTTTAATGTTTTATTTTCGATCAAAACATTTTTTTTATCAGAAACTTCTACACAGTGTGTTACACATTATCGTTTGGCTACTCTTAGTAATGATAAAATAAGCATGAATAACGAGGATTCATAAAATAAGATAAACCCCTAGATATATCAATTCCAACAAATGCTTGATATTTATCCATTAAATTATCCATAATTCTCCTCTTCATTATTTCTTAATTAATTACCACTACTTATCTATTCTGCACAGAGATAACATTTCTGTTGAATAATAAGGTTGTAATGAGACATGCGTAAATTAATTATTGTTCACTTTCAGATAGCCAATGCAAAAGATGAGGACACAAAGAAGAAAATAAGTATTCCAAAAGCGATTACAGAGATAAAGTCAAAATTGGCTCACCTCGAAAACTTTCGTGTCGAACAGTTTACGAAGATGCAGACGTTCATGACACATATACGTATAATCAATCATGACCTTTTACTCTCGAATTTGACAGCTGAACTTAACAATATTCGCGTAAGTGCATCTTGCAAGATATTAAAGTTAAACCGAAAAATAAACCAAACGCGAATTAAATATTCCAACAACGTTTGCGACTGAAGAAATAATTACGATTTACGGTCTGTTGCATTTAACAGAGTAGATTAAGGTTCAGAATTTAATATATAACATACATTTGCCCAAAATTGGTTCACAAACATTTATGTCTTTGTAAAAAAAAGGGGGTCTTACTTATTCACCCTAAACATAATAATGACTATCGCAAGAAATGAAATGTATCACTACATCAAACATTACCGCTAATTAACGATATTAGTAATATAATGATATGTTTTTTTTTGACAAAGTTTCAACCTGATCATGGAATTCATTGCATGGAAATATCGCTGTTTTATTACCATATTTAGAAAAATATTATTTACCCACATATAATTTCTGTCTATAAGAGCACAGCTTTTCTTCGGAATGATTGTCATTTATTTATCCAAAGTATATCTTTAATGCCCGTGAAAAAGAGGGTTTCGGTGGACCGAATTTTGTTATCTTGATTATTTGAGCCTGATCAGGTATCGTTAATAGACCGCCGTGAATACCACGAAAGAGGAGGGCAAGGAGACCGAAAACTGCTTTGAGGCTGCAACAAAATGTGCTGAAGAAATTCGAAAAGCTACCGAGTCCACACTTCTTGAATGCGTGCACGTTAGCTTGTATGATTTCATAAATAGATCAAATATTTCGAACAAGATACAAGCCGTGAGTATCCATCAGTTTTTCTATAAATATCTGTGTCCTCGCGTGTACGGAGCCGCTGCATTACACCTAAGCCTTCTCGCGTTATGCAGAAACTGCAAACTCCGCAGGTTGTAAGACTTATATTGCAATTCGAAGAACAAGTAGCTTTCGATAATACAATTATTAAATGCGAATTATTAGCTTTAAACCTGTCAATGCAATAGTGTATATTGTGTTTCTATTATTCGTTTTGTGCGGTCACTTTTAAACTACGCGCCATAAAGGATTAATATCGTACAGGGCGCGGTCAAATTGTAATTCTTGTTTAAAATCACAAATCAGTGCTTCTCAGTTTGAAGGCTATATTAGTAAGGCGTACGATTAAACTCATCCCAGATTCTATTTTCAGGAAGCAAAAGGGATAATAGATCAGCTCAGTGCGACCTTATTTACATGCAGCAGTAGAAGGTTCGACAAAAGACAATGCTTCGTGCTTCGGTCAAAAGAGTCTACGGATCGCTTCAAGCGCTTTCACGAAACGTTTAATTGGTATTTGAATTACCATGAAGAAATCGTCAAACGAGTGTCAGATCAAGCCAATTCATGCCTACATAAATCTTTGTGCGAAAGTACGAAAAGAATCGCGGATATGCAAGTCGTGGCCAAAACCTGTATCGAAGATGCGCGTGATCATCTTTAGCAGAATTTCCTACTCCTCATTACAATTTATCGTGTCGTACGCCTTTCTTCCTTAGAAAATCGTATTGTTTTTACAAAAAATGGGGTACAGCGTTAATGAACTCTGTTAATTGTACACTACTTTCTTTAGTACCCCATTTTTTTTTAAAAGCAGTACAATTTTCTATTAGGGATTTTATTTAATTGCTGTACATTTTAAAGGCTGCGTGAGATTTCGATGGAGTATCAGGTTCCGCCAATTTTACGAGATTTACTCTTACTATGAGAAATATGATTTCTTTTTTTTGTTTTATCCCAATAAACGAGACTTATTATTTTAGGACCGTATCTTAACTTTAGTCCATAATAAATTACTCGTATTTAACAACATGCAATATTGTGATTAATAAGAAACATGATGCATATGAGTTAATGTTACAAAATTGTTTGGATCACGATTCTAATATTGGATTGTCTCAACCGTTGTACTGTAAAAATGCTATCGATATTAAACATTAAATCGAGATTATTTTTAATAGTAATATCTCATGTATCTGCATATTGAACACCTTGTTGTTTTCATGCATCCTACCAAATTTTATATTTTATACACACGTTATACACAAGATAAAGAAAATTAATAGCGCGACAATCTAATCACATTCCTGAAACACGTGTCACATTGGATATACACCTTGGACGGTATAGATTTACATGGCACACTTGTGAAATACTGATAATCGCAATAATTCTTTATTAATTATACCTCTGTATCTCACAATTTACACTTAGTTCACATACATTGCTTTGTATTCTTCAAATAAAATTCGTCCATACGTTAGTCTCCTCATTTTCCACGCAGAAATAGAACTAAACATAATTTGGACAGTGTTTAGATTATATATGTCAAGTATTGCGAGCATTGTTTAATCATTACGACGATATTAATAAGCATAAATGCTGCAGGCTTTATATTGAAAAAATAAAAGTGTGGTGCAAACCAACGTTAAAATTCTGTTTACACATACATGACAATTAATATTGGACTATTGGAAAAGTCATGACGTATTTTGTCAATGTGTTTCAAAGACAAGCTGCGTGATGGCTCTCCCGACAACCTAATAATTCAAATGCAAACTTCGATTAAAGGCAAACGTAATATAGATACCCCATAACTACATAGATAGAATGTATTCCGCATTCCAAAGGTATCTGCATTATTTTCTTTAGTTCCTTTTTAACATCGTCGTTTTACTCTCAAACTCGATACCAGAGCTGACTTACAGTGGCCAATAAAATGATTTCCGCAATATTATTTTTACTTAGTTTTCTACGAAAAACTGATGGTACATTCGAAATCAGGCAGGTGTGTTAAACAAACTACCAATAAAAGAATGTACTCTTTAACAATTAATAGCTAGAAAGTCGTACTGAAATAATTTAATAAGGTCTTGTTATGAGGAACAAATCTATAACATAATTCCTTGTCACGAATTTAGTCAAATGGCATGTTGAAGTACAATATTATTCCTCTATCGATGTTCGTGACACTTGTATTTCTCGCTCGAGATATGATTCCACGCTCTTAGGGTATAAAAGCGAAGAATGTATGCACCGGAATGCAAATTTTATCTTCTATTTCTTCAAATTGATTTGAAATCAGGAAAAATTTCGCATCCAAGTATTCAAAAATGAAGGCAACGATTCTCCTACGTCTTTTGATTCCTTTTTGCGGATTCGTTGTAAGCACTATTTTTGAGTATTGAAAGTCTTTTGAGTAGTATACATCTCTAAAAATACTGCCCGTACGCGTTACTTATTATAAATATTTGATAGATTGAATACTTTTACAATGATGAGCCTAACGGAAAGATTTTCTATTTCTGTTATTATTCACGGATTGGGACATACATATTAACGTCGATACAGTATACATTTTAATGTTTTATTTTCGATCAAAACATTTTTTTTATCAGAAAGTCCTACACAGTGTTTTACACATTATCGTTTGGCTACTGTTAGTAATGATAAAATAAGCATGAATAACGAGGATTCATAAAATAAGATAAACCCCTAGATATATTAATTCCAACAAATGCTTGATATTTATCCATTAAATTATCCATAATTCTCCTCTTCACTATTTCTTAATTACTTACCACTACTTATCTATTCTGCACAGAGATAACATTTCTGTTGAATAATAAGGTTGTAATGAGACATGCGTAAATTAATTATTGTTCACTTTCAGATAGCCAATGCGAAAGATGAGGACACAAAGAAGAAAATAAGTATTCCAAAAGCGATTACAGAGATAAAGTCAAAAGTGCATTACCTCGAAGATATTGGTTACGAACAGTTTATGCAGGTGCATACCGTCCTGGTATATTTAAATGCAACCAGTCGTAACCTTTTACTCTCGAAGTTGACAGCTGAACTTGATAAAATTCGCGTAAGTGTATCTTGCAAGTAAATCAAATTAAACACGTATCCCGAAAAATAAATCAAATGCGAATTAAATATTCCAATAACGTTCGAGACTAAAGGAATAATTAGGATATACAGTCAGCTGCATTTAACAGAGTAGATTTAAGTTTAGATTTTAATAGATACCACGGGTGATATTTTATTATCCTGATTATTTGAGCCTGATTGATTATTTTTAATAGATCGCCGTGAATACTACGAAAGAGGAGGGCAAGGAGGCCGAAAACTGCTTTCAGGCTGCAACAAAGTATGCCGACGAAATTCTAAAAGCTGCCGAGTTCAAGCATGTTGAGTGCATAAAAGTTAGCTTAAACAATTTCATAAAGAGTTTCGGTATTTTGAGCAAGATACGAGCCGTAAGTATCCATCAGTTTTTGGATGAAAATCGGTGTCCTCGCGTGTACGGAGCCGCTGCATTACACCTAAGCCTTCTCGCGTTATGCAGAAACTACAAACTCCGCAGGTTGTAAGACTTATATTGCAATTCGAAGAACAAGTAGCTTTCGATAATACAATTATTAAATGCGAATTATTAGCTTTAAACCTGTCAATGCAATAGTGTATATTGTGTTTCTATTATTCGTTTTGCGCGGTCACTTTTAAACTACGCGCCATGAAGGATTAATATCGTACAGGGCGCGGTCAAATTGTAATTCTTGTTTAAAATCACAAATCAGTGCTTCTCAGTTTGAAGGCTGTATTAGTAAGACGTACGATTAAACTCATCCCACATTCTATTTTCAGGAAGCAAATGGGATAATCGATCACCTCAGTACGATCTTATTTGTATGCAACGGGAGAAGGTTTGATAAAAGACACTGCGTCGTACTTTGGACCAAAGAGTCCACGGATCGCGTCAACCGCTTTAACCAAATGGTTAATTGGTACTCGAATCGCCGTGCAATCATTTTCAAACAAGTGGCCCGTGTTACCATTTCATGGATACGTAAATCTTTCTGTGAAAGTGCGAAGAAAATCGCAAAAATGCAACTCGACGCCAAAACTTGTATCGAAAGGGCGAATATTAATCTCTAGTAGAATTTCCCAATCCTCGTTACAATTTATGGTGTTGTACGCCCATCTTCTCTGTAAAAATGTATTACTTCTACGAAAAATAGGGTACAGTAACGTACAGTTAACAGAGTTAGTCCTAAGGGATTTTATTGCTCCTCTTATTGTGAAGATCAATGAATGAAGTTTATTCGCTTCAGAAGCAAACCAGTATCTTTATTAATAAAAACAACGTTTTCTTTACTGTGCACGATCATCGTAATGGATTATTAAATTTATTTCATTTTCGTTACAGCTCGATAAGGACTCCACGGGCGAGTCGAAACGTTGCTTTTATTAATAAAAGCATTTCGCGCATAAAGTGTTTTAGCTGCTAATCAATATCACACATTTATGACACATTATTTAAAGTGCTGAATCAGTTAGTGCTAATATCATATATTCCTCCTGCACGCTCTTCCGAAGACACGCTGCATTTGCCAAAATTACTGTGCATTGATTGCGTTAATTGCCTGATTATAAATGTTGCGTGAAATTTCGAAGGAGTATCAGGTCCGCCAGTTTTCCGATAATTACTCTTGCTACGAGAAATATGACTCCTTTGTTTTGTTTTATTCCAATAAGCGGGGCTTCTTATTTTAGGATCATACCTTAAAGTTAATCTATAACAAAGAACTAGTATTCAACAACATGCAACATCGAATTTAATAAGAAATATAATGGTTACGTTTCTCATCTTAACCGATGTACCTTAAAAATGCTATTGATATTGATATTACTTTGTTGTCCATCATTGTTAATAATAATATTTCATGTGTCCAGATATTGAACACCTAGTTATGTTCATGCACCCTACTAAACTTTATATTTTATACGGATATTATCCACAAGATAAAGAAAATAAATAGCGCGACAATGTAATCACATTTCTGAAACACGTGTCATATGGGATGTACACCTTCGACGGAATGGATTTACATGGCAGCGGTACACCTGTGAGATACCGATAACTGCAATAATACTTCATTAATTATTGTTCTGTATCTCACAATTCACACTCAGTTCACACATGTTTCTTTGTATTTTTCAATAAAAGTCGTTTATACATTAGTCCCCTTATTTTCTACGCAAAAATAGAACTAGGCGTAATTAGGACAGTGTTTAGACTATATATGTCAAGTATTGCCAATATTGTGTAATCATTACGACGATATTAATAGGTTTAAATGCTACATGCTTCACATGGACAAAATTTAAATGTGGCACAAATCGGCATTAAAATTTTGTTCACGCATACTTGACCATTAATATTGGACTATCGGAAAAGTCATGACGCATTTTGTTTATGTTTTTCAAAGACAAATCGCGTGATGACTTTTACAACAACCTAATAATTCAAATACAAACTTCGATTAAATCGCAAACGCAACATAAAAAGCTCATAACTGTATACATAGAATGTATTCCGCATTCCAAAGTTATCTGCATTATTTTCTTTAGTTCCTTTTTAACATCGTCGTTTTACTCCCAAACTCGATACCAGAACTGACTTACAGTGGCCAATAAAATGATTTCCGCAATATTATTTTTACTTAGATTTCTACGAAAAACTGATGGTACATTCGAAATCAGGCAGGTGTGTTAAACAAACTACCAATAATGGAATGTACTCTTTAACAATTAAGAGCTAGAAAGTCGTACTAAAATAATTCAATAAGGCCTTGTAATCAGGAACAAAGCCATAACATAATTACTTGTCACGAATTTAGTCAAATGGCATGTTGAAGTATAATATTAATGGCAAAAGCGTGTTATTGTTCCTATCTTCTTTTAATATCCACCTATTACTGCCAAACAATATCTGAACCGACTCACAGTCTACAATCCGTTCATTTCCGCAATATTACGACAGCCTATCTTCCTAGAATGCATTTACAGTTAGTCTAAAATCGTGAAGGACTGTGCAATAAATAACGATAACATAGCCTTCTTTTTAACAAATAAGAGCTAGAGGGTCGGAATAACGCGAACGAATTACGTTTCGCGGACGCATGTAATGCCGTAAAAAGAGATTCCTGGTAATGTATGTATCCAAACACAATCCTGGAATACAACGTTATTTCTCGATAAATTAATCTGGAAAAGTCGTTCCTTGTGGAACGCCACTATAAATTTCGTGCGAGTCTTGAAAAATCCGATCGAACCAACGAGTATTTTGCATGACAGGTATATGTTTCATTCAAAATACGTGATTTATATAGAAAGCAGTAAATATTATTTCCGGTTAAGTCCAATTAATCTCAAACAACCGAGGACCTCACATTCGCATTTGCAAATATGAAGGCAGCGATTGTCCTATGTCTCATCATGGGCTTTTGTGAACTCGCAGTAAGTACATCCATATTAAAAACTCTAATGGAGTACACGGTATAACGTCCAGTCAGTATACATCAGAAGTGTTCAACAAATTAAACTTCTTCAGACTCTGAAGATTTGCTAGCAAGTCTTGTTCTTTCTATTTACCTACATTCATGGATCATAGTATACATCACATATGTTCACAATGCGTTTTAGCTTTTGGAATTTAGACATAACACAAAAATCTTAATATGATCCCTTTAATGAATCTCACAGCCCGTTTTGCAAAAGACATTTAACCATGCTCACCGTGTGATTAAAATAATTATTCATCTCGGATCACAATTGGAGTACTTCCAAAACATTCATGCGTGCACTTCGGCATGTGACCTGCTATAATAGATAAAATCAGGAGGGCCGTGTATGCTTAGTGCATGAAAGCCTAGATGGTCCTCGATTTAGGATCAAAATAAAAACGAAACACATTTTCCTATACAGAGTAATTTATATTTGTTTTTAGGTAGCCGGTTTTGCTCGGAAGAAAGAAAAAAATAAGCGGTTGGACGAACTTAGAGTGGCTATTACGGATGTGCTGTTCAATGTGGAGCAACACACTACCACTAATACCGACCAACTGATAAACATGCAACTATTCCTTAGATTCACACGTCACAATTTCACTAAAACCTTTCACACAGAGCTGAGCGCGGAAATGAATAACATTCGTGTAGGTAAACCCTGCATGACTTTAAATTATATATCAACCGACAGATAAACCGAACATGATTTAAACATTCCAATAGCGTATAAAGTTATAAGAATAATTATAACCTTAAATCTGTTAACAATTTATACTTCCTTCTTTACTTACGCATGCTCGTATTACGTAATATGATTGAAATAATGGTCCTTCAAGGTAAATTTGAAATATTGCTCTAAAGGACCAATAGATTTCCAGGCATATTAAAGTCGCTTGAATTAAATACGATTGGTCAAAATTTATAGCTTAACCGATAATAGTTTTTCACTCGAAATAAATGAATAAGTATGTATATTGTTGCATACATGTATATTAAAAAAAAAAACATTTTAGTCACATCAAAATATATCTTTGAAAGAAGGACAAAAAATCTCGAAAGACATTTTACGATGTTGGTTACCCAAATTCAATCAATTTTCGTTAATAGGCTGGCGTAGATGCCGCGCTGGCGGAGGGCAGACACGCCGCATATTGCTTCGAAGATGCAGAAAACGCGCGCAAGAAAATCCAACGTGTTATCGAGGACGGAGCGTATTCGTGTACAAATACTAGTTTATACGATTTCTTGCATCGGCTCAGTATTTTCGTCAAAATCGCAGAGGTAAGAATCCATTAGTTCCAATGTCAACGTTCTCGCGTATGTAAAGCCTTGCGTCTTCCAGTCTTACGTAAAAGATACAGATCGGGTGAAATTTTGTGATCTGCCTTATCAATGGATAAATCTTAATCTTCTAAGAGTAAAACAGCGCAAAATGCAGTAAACCAATGATTTCGAAACTCGAAATGAAGTTCTTCAACAAATTACTCTGGAGTTTTCATAAAACAATACTGATGTATGCAATTACGATTTAATACAATTCGGGCAAGCTGAATAATTAGGTTTAAGGATAACTGAACCATTGGGACCCAAATTCTTCTTATAATGTTCAATCGAATCAAAGAAATCAAAGAAATTATTATTAAACGTGGGTTTCTAGTTTTCAATCTGTGACTACTAAACTACTAAAAACTACTAAATCTGTGACTAAAGGCTTTAAGCTACACGTCTTAAGTTATTGATGTAATACAAAGAAACGATATATATAATAAATTTGTAAACTATAATTCTAACGCATATCGTAACGTGCTTTTAGAAAGGGAAAAAGATGGTCAGGCAAATCAGGTCAACCATCGCTGCATGCGACAGTGTGATGTATGACAAAATTTTCTGCGCCTCTGACTGGCCGAATAAGTATAAAGAACATGCCGAAGAATTTATCACAATGTACCCTTTGTTTTCGGAGTATCGTCTACATATTGCTCGAGACATTGCTAATAAAACCTTGCTATGCCTGCAAACACTGAAGACCAAAGGTTTGGAGAAGATTAAGGAAATGAAATTTAGGAACCAAAGTTGTGTCGATGGTGTGTATAGCGTACCTGAGAGAATTTTCCATTCTTTCACACAGCTCGTTGCGCCATGCGCCCTGCCTCTTTGTAACTTTCACTATCAAACCTTAATATATCTCATATATGTGCGAGCCACGAATACTAGTATCTAAATATAATTAAATTGATAATTTAAACATAATTAAAATCAATTGATTTCAGGTGCTGAGTAAGTCTTTGAACCTTTTTTACTCTTCCTTATCCAGGTGGGCAGTACTTACTTGGAACATTTATTTATCAAAGACGATCAATCAATTACTGTATAATACGGGTGTAGTACAAGTATAATAAGGGCATGATATATCTAAACGTCTGTCGTATTATAGAGTTGTATTTGAGAAACAGATTTGTAAGATAACCATGCTCCTTTGTTCGGCATACTACAAAGGCATGCTGCATACCTGAGAAATGGTGTCTCCTGCCTCTTTAACGTGCTAAATGGTATTCGTGCAGAGCAACGTTCATGTAATGATTACTGTACTTCTAATTAAACAAATAATATGCAGACTGTCAAGAAACTACGGGAAATACAAACTAGTACAACCACATAGAAGATCCGTGTTCAAGTCTCCACCCTCCTCACTGTATTATTTTTTCTTTTGCAATACGCAAATTGTGCTTTCAGTAATGGTGACTAACCTACATACTTTGGCCAAATCAGTGAATTGTGTTCGGGATAGACGCCCTGGTCAAAATCAAGTTGAATCCGAAATTTAGCGCTGTAAATGGCAGAGGCAATGCCAAAACTTCGGATTTTTCATACGAGCCGTATTTCAGAAAATTGGCCACTAAGTCTCATAAGATGTTAGGCCTACTCTGTACCTCGTCTGCGTCATAGTTATAACATAATTACCAATATCGGCTATTTCTTAGATTCTTAAATCTTTACGGTAATATTAATCTATACACGTGGGACCTTCTTTATAAAAATAAAATACAGATTTGGTAAAAAAAGAATTCCAATTGTATTCACAGATGGAACTGCTTGGCGATTGATAATTCAAATATAAACCTCGATTGCGGACTAAGACAACGTTGAATGTTCATAAATAAATAAATACGAACATTCTTAACAGCAAAACCGCATTATTTACCTATCTCTTTTTAATATCTACTTTTTATTCCCAGATGCAAGAATTAGATTTACGAGCATACCACTTTTAAATTATCTCAGATACATTGTCAGTGACAAGTGATAATGGTCAATGAGATTATGATGTCGCCGTAAATTCATCAATAAGATCCTTTCCGCGATATTACGATCCCCCATCTTCCTAGAATAAACTTGCAGCAAGTTTCAAATCGTGCGAATTTCAACGAAAAATAGTGTCAACAGAACATTTCTTAGTAAATAAAAGCTAAAGAGGAGCGATAACACGAACAAGGTATGTTTTGCAACCACGTGTGAAACCACACAAAGATTCCTTATCATGCACCTATTCAAACATGATCTTTAAATACAGCATTACTTCTCGACCAAGGGAACAGCTAAAAGACTCTCCGCGAAAGGATTGCTCCACAAACTTCGTGCACGTCTAGCAAAAATCAATCAAATCAACGAATATTTTTTATGACACGTATAAATTTCATTCGAAAGACTCGCTGTTTGTATACCAAAAATCCTATAAACTATATATGAAGTGGGAAATATTATTCCTAGTTATTTTTAATTAACCTCAAACAAGCGACGATCTCACATTCGAATTACAAGTATGAAGGCAGCAATTGTCCTATGTTTTTTGGTCAACTATTATGGATACACAGTAAGTAGATCCGTATTAAAAACCTTGCGAATGGCATACATATTGTTACGCAAACTCAACGTGCATTAGTAATTATAAATTTTCAAGGAACTCACCTATTTCATAATCCAGAATGCATTACGCAGTTTTGTCATTCGTATCTCCCTATATCCATAGATTGTAGTATAAGTATTAAGTCCAAAAGCACGAAGCCTCATTAAGCGAGACAAGAAAAGTGCAACAATCGAGTGAAAAACGACGCGTTCTACGAAATACGATTCAGGCACAATAGAAAATTCGCGAAAAACGTGTGATAAAAACGTCCAATATATCTAGGATCGAATTTTGAGAATTTGTTCAATGGCAATCGAGTTGTGTGTATGCTGTCAAAGGCCTCTTGAGAATAGAGCATTATCCTCGCATGAGAAATATTTAATTGCCTCAATTCCTCTTACTGCCCGTGCCCCCTTCCGAGTAAATAATTTAAAAAACTAAATATAATGTAATGTGTAACATTACTTACGTGCATCTTTAGATAGGCCGTTTCATACAGCCGAAAACAAGTAATATCACGCATATCAATAAACTTGAAGAGACTCTTTTGGAGTTGACATCGAATGTGGACCAATATAAGATCGATAACCTGCAAGGAGCGATGAATATGAATATGCTCGTAACACTGACACATCAATGGACGAATGAGGGTTTTGCCAACAAGCTGATGACGGAAGTACAAAATATTCGTGTAGGTACACCATCCATGACTGTAAATTATATAGCATTCAATAGATAAACAAGAGATGATTTAAATATTTCATTAGCGTACAAAACTATATGAATTATTGCAATCTAAAGTCTGTTACATTAAACACATCGATGAGAGTTCAGAATGTAAACGAAAATGGTTGTTTATTCAAAATCAACAAGTAGATATGTATCTTGGTGAATATGCTAATGATTTAGAAGAATTAAAGTGTACCCCAATATGAAACGCTACCAACGATCAACGATATTACGAGAAAGTAATTTTGATCGAGAGTGCATCGAGTCTGACGTACATTTCGCTGCATGGACGTATCGTCAATTTATCACCATGCTGAGATCAACATGATTGAAAAAGACTTCATTTTGGTTTATAAGCACACCGGTGTCTTAAAAAAAAATTCCCAAACTATCATTCAAAATATACCTTTAATATGAAGAAAATAGATGCCGCTAAAC
The DNA here is from genome assembly GCA_038496175.1 of Ampulex compressa. Taxonomy (NCBI): domain Eukaryota; kingdom Metazoa; phylum Arthropoda; class Insecta; order Hymenoptera; family Ampulicidae; genus Ampulex; species Ampulex compressa. The sequence continues at coordinate 112,923 of JBCFXI010000186.1, read as the reverse complement.
ACATCGCAGGTTTACGATATTAGTTATTAAAATCTGCTCCATGCCCGTTAAAAGGTTGCCATAGATGCTGCGACAGTGGAGGGCAGAGACGCCGAATATTGCTTGAATGATGCAGTAAAATATTCCGAGAAAATCAAACATGATGTTAAGCTCCAGTCCGCTACGTGCATAAAAACTAGTTTAGAAGAATACGTAGATAAACTTATGCCTATGCATAAAATCAGAGAGGTAAGTGTCCATCACTTCCATTATCGAGGTTCTCACGCGTGTAAAGCCTTGCTTCTTCCTGTCTTATGTAGGAACTACGGTCCGGTTACATGTCTTATCGAGAAATAAATTCCAATCTTCTAAAAATAAATGTAGCACAAACTAGAGTAAACCAATGATCGTGAAACTCGAAACAAAGTGCCGAAAGATTTGCCCCCATGCTTTTATATAACAATAATGATACACCGCCATCCTAGATGATTTTCAACATAATTTGGGCAAAATTAAAAATTAGTCTCAAGCACTTTGGGATTTAAATACTTAATATTAAGATGATTAATGAAATTGAAAAAATCATTTGTCCATAAATATTGCTAACGTGGTTCTCTATCTTTTGATTTGTTATCGCAATAGTACATATTGTGTGTTTATATTTCATCCTAACTCGCAGGCTTTAAGTTAAACCTTATAAGGTACTAATGCTATACGAAGAAACGATATACCTTGTCTATCTTCAAAATGAACAAAATATACCCATCAGCATATGATTGCTGAAACATAAATCTAATGCATATCACGATTTACACCCAGGTAGGAGGTAGCATTATCAAGAATATCAAAATAAGCATTGCTATGTGCACCAGTACAATATATCACACGAAAGTTTGCAATACTAACTGGCCCAATATGTATGCAGCACAAGTCAAAATATATAACAGTATCCAAAATACGTATTCGAAGTATCGTGCAATGATCTCTGAAAATGTGGTCAATTATTTTCATCAATGCCTGAAAATGCAATTCAAGGAAGGTATGAAGCAGATTGAGAATATGGAACTTATAAATCGAAGTTGTGTCGAAGGTATGTACAATGTATCTCATGAAACTTCCGTAATTATACGCACAACAGAAAGGGCCTTTCAGCCTCCATTCGCATATCGACAATAAAATTTGTTTCGAATCATCGCATAATCAAAAACACGAACATAATATGCGGTTTAACTCGTGCTATTGAAACTTGTTGCATCAAAATGCGAACAAAATTGCACTCGCAGTCACATCAACTGCGAGATACGTTAAAAATAGGAAATAAATTACACTCTGTTTACGAAAGTCAAGCTTTCTGTTCTTATAAATAGAATATCTATGTAAACAACGACTATTGGAATAAGGTTCACCGATACAATATTCTGCTTTCCAACCACTATCGCACATTTGTGAAGCCTTATTTAGAATGTTTCGTCAGCCGTAGCGTACTAGGTGTTCGTTATCACGCATTTCTAAATGAAAAGTAGTATCCATCATGTTATAAAACGGCTGTATCTATTCTCCTTACGTGATTTCAGGTGCTGAGTGAGGCTTTGGATAGATGTCACTGATCGTACCAAAAGTATACTTCCATTACAATACTTTTCTTATTCCAAGTGGATGACACTTCTTGCTTCAAACCTTTCGCCAGTTACACATATTATAAAGAGTCCGAAGTGTGTCCTTCCTATATAATTACAGGAAAAGTTGGAAATGTCCGTATCTCCTCAATTTCCTGATTAAGAAACAGATGTCGAACAACAGACCGTGGCGGTCGACGCTTATATATTTCTAATAAGAAGAAATAAAGTACTCAATATTTTTATGTATTTATCAGTAAAATTTAATCATACACTAATCTTCTTATTTTCCATGCGCTAATATTTCAAAATTATAATTGGGACAAACGTTAAAAAATTCCCATACTGATTATTCTTGTATTTTGTGTAATTTTCGCAAACAAATCAACATCAGACGCAATTGAATTTATAGTTGTAAAAATCACTTTAAAAGTTAAAGACTCTAAACTCACAAGACTTTAAAAGAGAAAAAACACTCCAAATGTAACCAACTATCGGGCCCTTGCAAGGGCAAATTATTTTCATCCTTCTATCGACGCTCTGTTCCTTATACATGAAAACGTCGGACTTTTCACACGATCGGTATTCCAGAAAATTGGCCACTAAGTCCCATAAGATGTTAGGTGTACCTCGTACCTCGTCTGCGTCATAATTGTGATATAATTACCAACATCTGCTATTTCTTACTTTTCTAAATCTTTACGGTGATATTACTATATACACGTGTGTCAATCTTTATAAAAATTGAATACAGATTTGATACAAAAAAAAAGGATTTTAGTTATTTTCATACACGGAACTGCTTGGCGGTTAATAATTCAAAAATGAACTTTAATTAAGGGCTAAGACAACGTTGAATGTTCACAAATAAATTCGAGTACATTCCTAATAGCAAAACCACGTTATTTTCTTATCTTTTTTTTTAAGAACAAGATTTACGAGCATACCTCATTTAAATTACCTCAGATACAATATCAATGATAAGTGGTAATGGTCAATGAGATTATGATACCGCCGTAGAATCATCAATAAGATCCTTTCCGCGATATTACGATCCCCCACCTTCCTAGAATAAACTTGCAGCAAGTTTTAAATCGTGCGAATTTCCGCGATGGATAGTGTCAACGTAAACTTTTTTTGTAAGTAAAAGCTGAAAGAGCGCGGTAACCCGAATAAATTATGTTTCGTAACCACATGTGAGACCGCACAAAGATTCCTTATCGTGCACCTATTCAAACATGATCTTCAAATACAGTATTACTTCTCGACCAAGGGAACAATTAAAAGACTCTTCGCGAAAGGATAGCTCCATAACCTTCGTGCACGTCCAGGAAAAATCAATCGAACCAACCAACATTTTTGATGACACGTATAAATTTCACTGAAAACTCGCCCTTTGTATATAAAAAAATCTAATAATCTATATCTGAAGAGGGAAATATTATTTCCAGATAATTTAAATTAATCTCAAACAAGCGACGATCTAACATCCGAATTAGAAGTATGAAGACGGCAATTGTTCTATGTCTTTTGGTCAATCTTTATGGACACACAGTAAGTAGATCCGTATTAAAAACCTTGCGAGTGGCATGCATATTGTTGCGCAAACTCAATGTGCATTAGTAATTATAAATGTTCAAGGAACTTACTCTAATATGTACTATTATTTACGTTCATTTTTAGGTAGGCCGTGACCTGCAGCGGAATACAACAAGTGTCTCCCAACTTAAAGAGTCTCTTTTAGAACTGACATCAAACATAAACCAATATCAAATAGATAACCTGCTAGAACTGATAAATATGAATAAGTTCGTGACACTTGCACATCAATGGACGAATGAGGGTTTTGCAAACAAACTGATGACAGAAGTACAAAATATTCGTGTAGGTACACCATCCATGACTGTAAATTATATAGCATTCAATAGATAAACAAGAGATGATTTAAATATTTCATTAGCGTACAAAACTATATGAATTATTGCAATCTAAAGTCTGTTACATTAAACACATCGATGAGAGTTCAGAATGTAAACAGAAATGGTTGTTTATTCAAAATCAACAAGTAGATATGCATCTTGGTGAATATGCTAATGATTTAGAAGAATTAAAGTGTACCCCAATATGAGACGCTACCAACGATCCACGATATTACGAGAAAGTAATTTTGATCGAGAATGCATCGAGTCTGACGTACATTTCGCTGAATGGACGTATCGTCAATTTATCACCATGCTGAGATCAACATAATTGAAAAAGATTTGATTTTGGTTTATAAACACACCGGTGTCTTAAAAAAAATTTCCGAACTATCATTCAAAATATACCTTTAATACGAAGGAAATAAATGCCTTTAAACAAATCGCAGTTTTACGATATTAGTTATTAAAATCTGATCCGTGCTCGTTAATAGGCTGCCATAGATGCTGCGGCAGCGGAGGGCAGAGACGCCGAATATTGCTTCAAAGATGCAGTGAAACATTCCGAGGAAATCAAACATGATGTTGCGCTCCAGTCCGCTATGTGTATAAAAACTAGTTTAGCAGAATACGCGGATGGAATCGCTCCTGTCAAAAAATCCGTACACGTAAGTGTCCATCAGTTCCATTATCGACGTTTGCACGCGTGTAAAGCCTTGTCTTTTCCTGTTTTATGTAGAAGCTACGGTCCGGTTACATGTCTTATCGAGAAATAAATTCCAATTTTTTAAAAATAAATGTAGCACAAACTAGAGTAGGCCAATGATCGTGAAACTCGAAATAAAATACCGAAAGATTTGCTCCCAAGTTTTTAAATAACAATAATGATATACCGCGATACTAGATGATTTTTAACATAATTCGGGAAAGTTTAAAAAAAAATCTGAAGTAAAACTATATTTTGGGATTTAAATACTTATTAAAATTATTGATGAAATTGAAAAAATCATTTACCCTTAGACATCATTGTTAAACATAGTTCTTCATTCTTTGATTTGTTAGTGCAATTGCACATATTGTGTGTTTATATTTTATTCTAACATGTAGGCTTTAAATTACACGTTATAAGGTACGTGAACGATAAGAAATGATATATCTCGTCCATCTTCAAAATGACCAATCTATACCCGACAGTATACAATTGGTAAGACATAGATCTAATGCATATCACAATTTACATCTAGGTAGGAAATATCCTTGTAAAGAATACCAAATTTATTGTTGCTATGTGCACCAGTAGAATATATTATACGTCAATCTGCGACGATAAGTGGCTCCATAGCTATGCAGTTCAAGCCAAACTATATATCGATATGGAAGATGATATACCAAAATATCGTAAAATGATTTCTGAAAATGTGAGGAGTAATCACGAGGAATGCCTGAAAAAGCAATTCAAGGAAGGTATGAAGCAGATTGAGAATATGGAACTTATAAATCGAAGTTGTGTCGAAGGTATGTACAGTGTATCTCATGGCAGTTTCAATTCTCTCACATAACTCACTGTGCCATACGTCGTTCCTCTTTGTAACTTTTAACATCGAACCTGAAGAAATCGTGTATGTATGCACGATACAGAAACTCTCATGGAACACCAAGATCATATACGCACAGCAGAAAGGGCCTTTCAGCCTCCATTCGCATATCGATATAAAATTAGCTTCGAATCATCGCATAATCAAAAACACGAACATAATATGCGGCTTAACTCATGCTATTGAAACTTGTTGCATCAAAATGTGAACAAAATTGCACTCGCAGTCACATCAACTGCGAGGTACGTTAAAAATAGGAAATAAATTACACTCTGTTTACGAAAGTCAAGCTTTCTGTTCTTATAAATAGAATATCTATGTAAACAACGACTATTGGAATAAGGTTCACCGATACAATATTCTGCTTTCCAACCACTATCGCACATTTGTGAAGCCTTATTTAGAACCACCAAATGTACCACTAATTAGACATATGCATTTTCAAATGAAAAGTAGTATCCACCATATTATAAAATGACTGTATCTATTCTCCTTACGTGATTTCAGGTGCCGAGTGAGGCTTTGGATATGTTCTGTAACGGTCCCTGATGATATAAAAATTATACTCCTGGTACTTGTCTTTATCCAGGAGGGCAGAACGTCTTAGTTCGAACAATTGTGTAGCAAGGACAATGAATCGATGAATACATAGGAAAAACATGATACAACTAAATGTGCATGGATATTGTATTATAGAATTGCATTTAAGGAACAAATTTGGAGGATAACCATGTTTCGTACAAGAAACCTGAAAATATTTTTCTAAATGTAAAACCTACATATAAAGCTGATTAACGCCCGTGCAAGATTCTGATAATCACTGTTACTTTCCATTGATATAAATTACATCAAATATTTCTCTGCATTTTTTTTTTTTTTTTTAGAAAATTCAACCGTAAATAAAAATAAAGTACAGATTTAACAAGAAACAAGTCTTAAAATTATATTCGTTCATGGAGTTGTGAGTCCGTTACTAATTCAAATATAAACCTCAATTACAGACTAAGACATCGTTGAATATTTATAAATAAATAGATGGGATTACACTCTTAATAGCAAAACAGCATTATTTTCTTTATCTATTTTTAACATCTACTTTTTATTCTCAGATATAATACGAAAAACAACTTATTGTGATTAATGCGAGAATGATGCCACCGTATAGTATTAATAAGATAATTTGTACAATATTTCGATCGGCTACTTTCCTAGAACAAGTTTGCGGCAAGTTTTAAATTGTGCAACTTTGCATAATGTTGACCTCGTGCACGCTGGATCTGGTTGCTCGTTGAACCAATAGTCCGTCTTGTACGCTGACGCTTTAGAGAAAAACAGGCGTGTCTATTTCTCTGTCTCTCTCTCTCTCGTATCCGCTATCGACCCTTGACCCGGCAAGGAAGCCGTGGTGCATGTATCGATATTTGGGTGATCTTTCCCGTGAGCAACTGCTGCTCCCAGTAATGGCGGCGTTCGCGAAGGCAGATCACCTCGCCGTACAAGATTTTTGGACGGCGACTAGTCAAGTTGTATCACGGGATCCGGAATCAAGGGTTCGAGAATTGAGCACTCACGATATAACAACAATGTACATATTTACACAATGAATAACACGGTTGACTATGAATAAGTCGTTCAGTGTGATGAACTTCTACGATTGAGATGATGACTGGCTACCTCTAGACTGAGGGATTGCCTATCGAATAGTATTACCGTGTCGATTGACAGAATTGCTCGCTACGATTCTTGGCTACCTCTAGAACTTCCACGCGGGGGACTTCGGTTCCATCATCATCTCTGGTTTTTCCATGTGACATGTATGCTGCAACTCTGGTGGTCGGAACCCATCTTAACACATTGCATGCGGGAAACGTACTTTTATGTTTTCCGCGGTCTGTTACTGGAGCATGGGTCACGGTGAAATACGTATTCAGTAGATTTGCGCTAGAGGGCGAGTATCATATGTCATAAACACCATGGACGTTGTATGTATGATGTTTGTGTTGCTAGGCAACGCTTCGTATTGTTTCTTCCCAGAAGTTTCGTTGAGGAAAAACGAGATAGTTTTCGATTTATCGCGATTTTACCGACTGATTAAAGTTCCGCGAGATTCACGAAAAAACACCCGCCGCGAAATATAGCCGCATGCCAAATGTTAAACAATAAGTCCTAGGCTAAATGACCTTAGTAGTCGGTGCCAAAAATTAATTTAAAAAAATGAAAATAATCAAAATAAAACAATGTAGTGCAGCATTGAATTTCCCGCTTGCCTATACGAACTATGGCTACGCGAGAGTAGCCGAGCCCTTGCAAGGGCCCGAACCGGTCAAAAACCCGACGACAGATTATTTCCATCCTTCTCTCGACGCTTTGTTCCTTACACATGCAAACGTCGGACTTTTTACACGACCGGTATTTCAGGAAATGGACTACTAAGTCCCATAAGATGTTAGGCCTACTCTATACCTCGTCTGCGTCATAATTGTGATATAATTACCAACATCTGCTATTTCTTACTTCTCTAAACCTTTACGGTGATATTACTATATACACGTGTGTCAATCTTTATAAAAATAGAATACAGATTTGATACAAAAAAAAAGGATTTTAGTTATTCTCATACACGGAACTGCTTGGCGGTTAATAATTCAAACGTGAACTTTAATTAAGGGCTAAGACAACGTTGAATATTCACAAGTAAATTCGAGTACATTCCTAATAGCAAAAGCACGTTATTTTCTTATCTTTTTTTTCAAGAACAAGATTTACGAGCATACCTCATTTAAATTACCTCAGATACAATGTCAATGATAAGTGGTAATGGTCAATGAGATTATGATACCGCCGTACAGTCATCAATAAGATCCTTTCCGCAATATTACGATCCCCCACCTTCCTAGAATAAACTTGCAGCAAGTTTCAAATCGTGCGAATTTCAACGATAAATAGTGTCAACAGAACATTTCTTAATAAATAAAAGCTGAAGAGGAGCGATAACACGAACAAGGTATGTTTCGCCACCACGTGTGAAACCACACAAAGATTCCTTATCATGCACCTATTCAAACATGATCTTCAAATACAGCATTACTTCTCGACCAAGGGAACAGCTAAAAGACTCTCCGCGAAAGGATAGCTCCATAAACTTCGTGCACGTCTAGGAAAAATCAATCGAACCAATGAACATTTTTGATGACACGTATCCATTTCACTCGAAAGACTCGCTGTTTGCATACAAAAAATCCTATAATCTATATATGAAGAGGGAAATATTATTCCTAGTTATTTTTAATTAATCTCAAACAAGCAACGATTTCACATTCGAATTACAAGTATGAAGGCGGCAATTGTCCTATGTCTATTCGTCAGCCTTTATGGACACACAGTAAGTAGATCCGTATTAAAAACCTTGCGAGTATCATGCATATTGTTACGCAAATTCAACCTGTAATAATAATTATAAATATTCAAGGAATCACTAAAATAGTTTAATATGTAACATTATTTATGTTCATTTTTAGATAGGGTATCACATACAGCCGAATGCAAACAATGTCACGCATATCTCCAAACTTAAAGAGATTGTTTCGGAGTTGACATCGAATGTGAACCAATATACGATCGATAACCTACGAGGATTGACGAATATGAATATGTTCGTAACACTAGTATTTCAATGGACGAATGAGGGTTTTGCCAACAAACTGATGACGGAAGTACAAAATATTCGTGTAGGTACACCATCCATGACTGTAAATTAAATAGCCTTCAATAGATAAACAAAAGATGATTTAAATATTCCATCAGCGTACAGAACTATATGAATTATTACTTACTTTTAATATGAATATAGAATTATCTAATGTCTGTTACATTAAACACATCGATGAGGGTTCAGAATGTAAACGAAAATGGTTGTTTATTCAAAATCAACAAGTAGATATGTATCTTGGTGAATATGCCAATGATTTAGAAGAATTAAAGTGTACCCCAATATGAAACGCTACCAACGATCAACGATATTACGAGAAAGTAATTTTGATCGAGAATGCATCGAGTCTGACGTACATTTCGCTGCATGGACGTATCGTCAATTTATTAGCATGCTGACATCAACATAATTGAAAAAGACTTCATTTTGGTTTATAAGCACATCGGTGTCTTAAAAAAAAATTCCCGAACTATCATTCAAAATATACCTTTAATACGAAGGAAATAAATGCCTTTAAACAAATCGCAGTTTTACGATATTAGTTATTAAAATCTGATCCGTGCTCGTTAATAGGCTGCCATAGATGCTGCGACAGCGGAGGGCAGAGACGCCGAATATTGCTTGCAAGATGCAGTAAAACAATCCGAGAAAATCAAATATTACGTTGAGGTACAGTCCGCTACGTGTATAAAAACTAGTTTACAAGAATACATGAATGAAATTATTCCTATGCATCAAATCAGTGAAGTAAGTGTCCACCAGTTCCATTATCGACATTCTGACGCATATAAAGCCTTGTCCCTTCCTGTTTTACGTAGAAGCTACAGGTCCGGTTACATGACTTATCGATAAGTAAATTCCATTCTTCTAAAAATAAATGTAGCACAAACTAGAGTAAACCAATGATCGTAAAACTAGAAATAAAGTGCCGAAAGATTTGCTCCCATGTTTTTATATAACAATAATGATACACCGTCATCCTAGATGATTTTCAACATAATTCGGGCAAAATTAAAAATTAGTCTCAAGCACTTTGGGATTTAAATACTTAATATTAAGATGATTAATGAAATTGAAAAAATCATTTGTCCATAAATATTGCTAACGTGGTTCTCTATCTTTTGATTTGTTATCGCAATAGTACATATTGTGTGTTTATATTTCATCCTAACCCGTAGGCTTTAAGTTACACCTTATAAGGTACTGATGCTATACAAAGAAACGATATAGCTTGTCTATCTTCAAAATGACCAAAATATACGCGTCAGGATACGATTGGTATATACCAAAATGTATGGTCAGCATACATAGATCTAATGCATATCACAATTTATATCCAGGTAGGAGCTAGCATTATCAAGAATATCAAATTAAGCATTGCTATGTGCACCAGTAAAATATATTACACGAAAGTTTGCAAGACTGACTGGCCCAATAGGTATGCGGCTCAAACCAAACTATATACCGATATCCAAAATGTGATTCCAAAATATCGTGCCACGATCTCTCAAAATGTGAGTTGTAATTTTCGTGCATGCCTGAAAAGGCAGTTCAAGGAAGGTATGAAGCAGATTAAGAATATGGAACTTATAAATCGAAGTTGTGTCGAAGGTATGTACAGTGTATCTCATGGAACTTCCAATTCTTTCACACAACTCATTGTGTCATACGTCGTTCCTTTCTGTAACTTTCACCTTCGAATCTGAAGAAATCGTGTATGTATGCACGATACAGAAATTCTCATGGAAGACCAAGATCATATATGCACGGCAGAAAGGGCCTTTCAGCTTCCATTCGCATATCGACATAAAATTTGCTTCGAATCATCGCATAATCAAAAACACCAACATAATATGCGGTTTAACTCATGCTATTGAAACTTGTTGCATCAAAATGCGAACAAAATTGCACTCGCAGTCACATCAACTGCGAGATATGTTAAAAATAGGAAATAAACTACATTCTGTTTACGAAAGTCAAGCTTTCTGTTCTTATAATTAGAATATCTATGTAAACAACGACTACTGAGATAAGGTTCACCGATACAATATTTTGATTTCCAACGACTATCACACATTTGTAAAGCCTTATTTAGAATGTTTCGTCAGCCGTAGCGTACTAGGTGTTCGTTATCACGCACTTCTAAATAAAAAGTAGTATAGAACACGTTATAATCCGGCTGTATCTATTCTCCTTACGTGATTTCAGGTGCTGAGTGAGGCTTTGGATAGACGTCACTGATCGTACCAAAAGTATACTTCCATTACAATACTTTTCTTATTACAAGTGGATGACACTTCTTACTTCAAACCTTTCGCCAGTTACACATATTATAAAGAGTCCAAGGGGTGTCCTTCCTATATAATTACAGGAAAAGTTTGAAGGGTCTGTAGATCCTCAATTTCATGGTTATATAACAGATGTCGAACAACAGACCGTGGCTGTCAACGCTTATATATTTCTAATAAAATGAAATAAAACACCTAAAATTTGTATGTATTTATCCGCAAAATTTAATCGTATACTAACCTTCTTATTTTCCCTGCGCCAATTTTTCAAAATTATAATTGGAACAATTGTTAAAAACTTCTCATGTTGATTATTTTTTGTATGTTGTAATTTTCGCAAACACATCAACATCAGACGCAATTGAATTTATAGTTGTAAAAATCGCTCTAAGAGTTAGACTCTAAACTCACAAGACTTTAAAAGTTAAAAAACGTTCCAAATTTTGCCGACAAAGTCGTATTCCAATGTATTTTTGTTGCACTGTTAGCGAATACGGCACCCACTGTGCATTCGGCTTTTTGAACCCCAAAACCTTGTTTAAAACATTGAAAAAAAATATTGAAATTTTCCTTATTTTCTTATGAAACATGAACTGGTAATGGTCAATGAGATTATGATGTCGCCATAGAGTAATCAATAAGATCCTTTCTGCCATATGACGAAACTCCAGCTTCCTAGAATAAACTTGCAGAAAGTTTTAAATCGTACGACTATCCGCGATATATAGTGTCAACGTAGCCTTTCTTAGTAAATAAAAATTAAAAGGGCGCGATAAGACCAACAAATTATGTTTCGTAACAATGTGTGAGACCACCCAAAAATTCCTTATCATGCACCTATCCAAACATGAACTTCAAATATTACTTTTCGACCAAAGAATAGCTAAAAGAGTCTCCGCGAAAGAATGACTTCATAAACTTCGTGTACGTCCAGTAAAAATCAATCAAACCAACGAACATTTTTTATGACACGTATAAATTTCACTCAAAAGACTCGCTCTTTGTATACAAAAAATCCTATAATCTGTATATGAAGAGGGATATATTATTCCTAGTTATTTTTAATTAACCTCAAGCAACCGACGATCTCACATTCAAATTACAAGTATGAAGACAATGATTGTCCTATGTTTTTTGGTCAACCTTTATGGACACACAGTAAGTAGATCCGTATTAAAAACCTTGCGCGTGGCATGTTCATATAAATGTTCAAGGAACTCACTCCAATATGTACCATTATTTACGTTGATTTTTAGATAGGCCACAACCTGCAGCCGAATGCAACAAATATCTCCCAGGTTAAAGAGTCTCTTTCAGAGCTGACATCACATATAAACCAATATAAAATCGATAATCTGCTAGAACTGGTAAATATGAATAAGTTCGTGACACTTGCGCATCAATGGACGAATGAGGGTTTTGCCAACAAACTGATGATGGAAGTACAAAATATTCGTGTAGGTACACTATCCATGACTTTAAATTATATAGCATTCAATAAATAAACGAAAGACGATTTAAATATTCCATCAGCGTACCAAACTACATGAATTATTGCAATCTAAAGTCTGTTACATTAAACACATCGATCAAAATTCAGAATGTAACCAATAATGGTTGTTTATTCAAAATCAACAAGTAAATACATATCTTGTTGAATATGCTAATGACTTAGAAGAACTAAAGTTTATTCCAATATGAAACTCTACCAACGAATAACGATATTACGAGAAAATAATTTTGATCAAGAATACTTCAAGTCTAACATACAGTATGCATGGATGTATCGTCAATTTATTACCATGCTCAGATCAACATAATCGAAATAGACTTTATTATAGCTCATGAGCACACAGGTATCCTTAAAAAAAAATTCTCAAACTATTATCCAAAGTATACCTTTAATACGAAGAAAATAAATCCTGATAAACACTTCACAGTTTTACGATATTAGTTATTATAATCTGATTCGTGCTCGTTAATAGACTGCCATAGATGCTGCGACAGCGGAGGGTAGGGACGCCAAAAATTGCTTGCAAGATTCTGTAAATTATTCCGAGAAAATCAAACATGCTGTTTCGCTCCAGTCCGCTACGTGTATAAAAACTAGTTTACAAGAATACATGGATGGACTTATTCCTATCGATACAATCATTGAGGTAAGTGTCCACGAGTTCCATTATCGAGGTTCTCACGCGTGTAAAGCCTTGTCTCTTCCTGTTTTATGTAGAAGCTACGGTCCGGTTACATGTCTTATCGAGAAATAAATTCCAATCTTCTAAAAATAAATGTAGCACAAATTAGAGTAAACCAATGATCGCGAAACTCGAAATAAAGTGCCGAAAGATTTGCTCCCATGTTTTTATATAACAATAATGATATACCGCGATCCTAGATGATTTTCAACATAAATCGGGCAGGTATAAAAATTAGTTTCAAGCATGACTATACTTTGGCATTTAAATACGTATTATTAAACTTATTAATATAATTTAAAAAATCATTTATCTGTAGAGATCATTATGAAACGTGGTTCTCTATCCAGTGCTTTGTTAATGCAACAGTATATATTAGCAATAGCAATAGTTTATATTTCATCCTAACGTGTAGGCTTTAAGCTACACGGTATAAGGTACTAATGCTATACGAAGAAATGATATAGCTTGTCCATTTTTAGTAACTCCAATTGGTAAAACGTAGATCTAATGATACATATCACAATTTGCATCTAGGGTGGAGATGCCCTTATCAAGAAAATCAGAACAAGCATTATCGTATGCAGCAATAAATTGTATTACCCGAAAGACTGTAGCAGTAACTGGGCTCATAAGTATGCAGTTCAAGCCAAACTGTACAGCAATATGCAATATGAGATATCGAAGAATCGTAAAATGATCTCTCAAAACGTGAGCAATAGTCATGAGGAATGCTTGAAAAGGCAATTCAAGGATGGTATGAAGCAGATTGAGAATATGCAACTTATAAATCGAAATTGTGTCGAAGGTATGTACAGTGTATCTCATGGAACTTCCAATTCTTTCACACAACTCATTGTGTCATACGTCGTTCCTCTTTGTAACTTTCACCTTCGAATCTGAAGAAATCGTGTATGTATGCACGATACAGAAATTCTCATGGAAGACCAAGATCATATACGCACGGCAGAAAGGGCCTTTCAGCCTCCATTCGCATATCGACATAAAATTTGCTTCGAATTATCGCATAATCAAAAACACCAACATAATATGCGGTTTAACTCATGCTATTGAAACTTGTTGCATCAAAATGCGAACAAAGTTGCACTCGCAGTCACATCAACTGCGAGATACGTTAAAAATAGGAAATAAATTACACTCTGTTTACGAAAGTCAAGCTTTCTTTTCTTATAAATAGAATATCTATGTAAATAACGCCTATTGGAATAAGGTTCACCGATACAATATCTTGGTTTTCAACGACTATCGCACTTTTATGAAGCCTTATTTAGAATGTTCTAAATAAAAAGTGGTATACATGTTATAATCCTGCTGTATCTATTCTCCTTACGTGATTTCAGGTGCTGAGTGAGGCTTTGGATAGACGTCACTGATCGTACCAAAAGTATACTTCCATTACAATACTTTTCTTATTCCAAGTGGATGACACTTCTTACTTCAAACCTTTCGCCAGTTACACATATTATAAAGAGTCCGAAGTGTGTCCTTCCTATATAATTACAGGAGAAGTTGGAAGAGTCTGTAGCTCCTGTATTTCATGGTTAAGAAACAGATGTCGAACAACAGACCGTGGCGGTCGACGCTTATATATTTCTAATAAGAAGAAATAAAATACCTAATATTTTTATGTATTTATCCGTAAAATTTAATCGTACACCAATCTTTTTATTTTCCATGGGCCACTATTTCAAATTGGCCAAAATTTCAAAAGGCATCCAAATGTTGCGGATAACGTTGTATTCCAATGTATTTTTGTTGCATTGTTAGCGAATGTCGCACCTACTGTGCACACAGCTTTTTGAAATCCAAAACTTTGTTTAAAGTATTGCACAAAAATATTGAAATTTTGGTTATGTTCTTATGAAACATGAAATATTAACATTAATATTGATATTAAGTTCTACTGTTGACGGATAGATAGCGCTTCAAGAACTTTTTGCACTGCCTAGTAAATGTATATAAATACTACACTTTTGAAAAAAAAACTTGTGAAATTATTTTCGTCCCGCAGCTAAATAATTTAATTGTAAGCTTCGATAGACATAAACAATAATTTGGAAAGCAATAAATAAATATATAGATGTATATTATTAATGACAAAAACACGTTATTCTATAACAGGATATAAAAACCAACCTACTGTCTTCAATCAGATAATTTCTGCAATATTACACTTGCATAGCTGCTTAGAACAAACATGCAAGGATTTTGAAATCGTGCAAGCCTGTGCAATGAAACTTTTTCAGCAAATAAAAACTAGGTAACTGCGATAACACCGACGAATTACGTTTTGAAATAACTTGACACATTTCTTAGGACGCATCTACTCAATCGTAATCTTCGAATACAGCGTTACCTCTTGATTGAACGAGACTCCAAGAAACGCACTCTGCAAGGAACAATAGCCCAATAAACTCCGTGAAAGTCTACAAAAAGATCGATCGAACCAGCAAGTATATTTCGTGACACATATATGTTGCACTGAAAAAAAGAGTTTTTGCTTCTAGCAGACAGAAAAGCATATAACATATAGGCGAGGAGCCAAACTTTAAAACGACCCCAAACTACCGACAATCTCGCATTCTAATTTGCAAGCATGAAGACCACGATGGTCTTATGTCTTTTGATCACCATATACGGACTCTCGGTAAGTATATTAAGAGCCCTTCGAGTTGTGTAGACCTTGCAAGACAAAGTCAATATGCATCGATAATTATAAATGTGTTAACCTTACACTCGACATCGCACATGTCAATTAAATTATCTTATTGCGCGACACACGAACGTCACACTTATAACCGATCAGTCCAAACACTAGCATATTATTTCTTTTTCCACAAATCTATCCGATATTCGAGCACTCTGTGATACTCTTCTCAGTCCTTATTTACTGAAAGTCAAGCTAACCATTTTGTAGCGCTTTACGTAGAATTTGACGAATCACTATCCCGAGTTTCGCAGATTGCATTCCACCTTCTGAATTAATTGTAGGGAGGTGAGTTTGTGTGTGGTGTATAGGCGGAGGGAAAGAGATTTGAGCGTAGGCTACACACACACACACACACACACACACACACGCACGCACGCACGCACGCACGCACGCACGCACGCACGCACGCACGCACACACACACACACGCACGCACGCACGCACGCACACACACACACACACACACACATTTGAAATTTCTATGTACCTTGTATATGGTTTGTTACGACCGACAACGCGACCGTGTGCCTCGAAGACCGCATTACTCTTACGATAGATTATTTCTATCCTAAACTCAGTGCTCTGTCCCTCGTAACATATATTAATTCCAACGGATATTTCATTTTTTAAATTGTGGACGAATCTCTTCTTTCGTTGCGTGACAAAGCTGTAAAGTATGATATTACAATTCGTCTTCTATTCTAATTCGTCTTCTACTCTAACTTCGGTCCTTTATGGAGAATCAAAGGAAACATAATGTTAAGTATAAAATAATTCTTATTATTATTAGATAACGATTTCCAAAGCTGAAGATGGAAACCAAAATCAGCAAGAATTCGACATTGTAAAGGCATATTCGGATGTTCGATCGAGAAAAGATGAACTTGTGACCATGTATATCGAAGAGATGGAAAAAATGAAAACATTCATAAGAGATGCACATATAAATATCAGTAACATTTTTAATGCACAAATAAATACTGAACTCAATAACACGCGTGTAAGTAAATTCTGTGTGATTTCCGAATTAGATAAATACGTATTTTGAAAAATAAATCAAGTGTGATTAAAGTATTCCAATAATGTATTAAACTAAAAAAATAACCATAATCTAAAGTCTGTGAGGTAAAATAAAATCGATCCATATGTAGAACTTAACCGATAATACAATATTTTCCTGAAACCAACAAGAAGCTCCGTGGCTTATGTAATATATGAAAAAATCAGATTTAATAATTCATCATACTTATGATAACAGTTTCAAAGAACAAAAATTTATCGCAATATGAAACTCTACCAACGACTAACAATATCATTGCATGCTAATTTCTATTGTCAAAGTTTGGATTTACACACAGAATTCACCTCTTTGACGCAACGTTAATTTATCAGCATGCTTGGCAAAAATATCGAGAACCAAGATTTTGTTTTAGTCAGTAAACACAGTTTTCAAAAAAGCTTCTCAACCTTTATTTAAAGAACATTTCGAACGCAGAGAAAAAAAAAACTCTCCATTGTCGAGTTTTTTACGATGTCAGTTATTCAATTCTGATGAATTCTCGTTAATAGGCTGCCGTGAATGCAGCAATAGCGAAAGGCAATGCCGCTGAACATTGCTACCAGGATGCAGTAGGCATGTTCCAGAAAGTCCATGAAGATATGGAACGCCAGTTTGTTTCGTGTCAAAATATTAACGTGAAGGATTATGAGGAGGATCTTCGTGTGCTTTGCAATATCATAAAGGTACGCGAATACCCATCCGCCTTAATAATATGAGAATCGACGTCCTCGCGTATACA
Organism: Ampulex compressa; assembly: GCA_038496175.1. Lineage (NCBI taxonomy): Eukaryota > Metazoa > Arthropoda > Insecta > Hymenoptera > Ampulicidae > Ampulex > Ampulex compressa. Next base: position 95,093 of record JBCFXI010000186.1, on the reverse strand, counting down.
AAACCTCTTATCTAAAATGAGTGAAACTTCAAAACGGGTTGAACTTTCGACCTATGTATACTAAGACTTTTTCATCTAATATTATGTGTTTCATGTGCCATATAAATATCTAATGATTCTTTTAAACGTCTTGTATATAACTCGAAATTCAATGATTTTCAACGCAGTTCAGACAGATTAATAAATAATGGTCAAGAAATTTGACATAATCCAGATCCTATTGAGCTGCTCAAAACGACCACGTCTCACTTACAATGGTCTAATGGAACTAAATCATGCTCGAAATTAAGATTCTTACGTGAAAATTGAGAAAAATAACTTACACCTTATTATTAAATGTCCTTAACCATAGAACTGTAAATGCAGCGATCCATATCGCGACTTTGCATTTCATCCTAAGCGGATTTTTTTCGAAACGATGAATATTTGCTTGTCAGCGTAGACATTAAATTTGTGAAACGTACTTTTGAATCCGTATCACAATCTGCTTTTAGGAAGCAAATATAATTCTCATGCGCATCGACACAGTCTCCCTTGTATGCCAAAGTAAAGGGCTTGGCACAAAAAACTGCATTATGAGCACAATCAAAAAGTATAAATCTGACGCCACGATCTTTGAGCAAAAGTGTCGTTGGTATCCAGTATACCATACAATGATCTCTAAACAAGTGTTATATAGTACCTTGTCCTGCCTGCGTGTGCAACTTCAGGAAGGTATACAAAGAATTACGAAAACACGAATGATCATTTCAATGTGTTGAAGGTGCGTATAGTAATAATTCGTAGAATATCCTACTCATTGATATAGTTTATACTATTTGTGTAGAAACAGTTTATGCTGTACCCTTTTATAGTTTTTATAACATTCATTACCACACTGTACAAATTGCGTGCTTGCGCGTGTGTGTGCGTGCATCTAGATACTCATCATCACATTCATACAATATATTCGTGAAATTACTACAAATGAAATATAGGCACCGAATAAAAAATGATGCCCAACACGTCATGTAAGTAATAGCTAAAGCTGTAAGCCTTGCACGATTTGAGGTGTCAAGTAAAGCTTTGGACGAGCAACAGATTCGATAATCCTTTTAAAGTAACTAGTGGCATGAGAAGTGCGCCACTCTTTTACCCTTTCTTGTTTAAGTGGATAAAGTTTCTTATTTCAAACATTTGTCTAGCATCAGATTTTATTACGTAAGGACTCCTGATGCTTTTACAGGATGATTATTACATGTAAGGGTAGTAAAAAGTATTATGAAATAAAGAAATATGTCGATCCATCAACAACAAGACAGCAGGAGAGTAATATATTTAAATATGCGTGGCTATTATGGCATTACGTGTAAGGCACGAATTTTGAAAATGACTGTGTTTCATTCCGAGGACTTATAATAAAAGCATTTCTCTAAGTGTAAGACCCTCGTGTAACTTATTCATTAATCGGCTATATTGTCCGACTTGTGACATTTTAGAATTCTAACTATGCTCAAAAAATGTATAAATAAACATTAACAAACATTAACAAACAAACAAAATTGTATATTCAATATCCAGATATTTTCATGCATCCTAACTAATTTAACGCCTTTACACGTGTATCTTTATTATAAATAAAATCAATCACACAATTATGTTATCGCGTTTTATTTTATTAATTCGGCCCAAAGGTTTTTTTCGTCTTATAAGGAAATAATAAATGCACAATAATTTTGTCTATTTTATTGAATCATATATACAAAATATTACAAAATATTACTCAAAGTCAAATAACTATCACGAGCCTGCTCATTGGTATGTTGGCCAGGCCAAATGCAGCAGATGCTCACGGGACAGATCACCCATCAATGCTATCCAGCGATACTCACCCAACCAACAATACACCACCGCCTTAGCCGGGCTACGCATTGATTGTAGATACGAGAGAGATAGACGCGCTTATTTTTCTCTCAACGTCAACACACAAAGAAACAAATTCATTCATAACTATATTGTCTATAAGTGCTGTGTTGCCATAAATATTAGATGAATGCTGAAGTTTGTGCGGAGTTGCAATAGATGGAGTTATGAGAAGCTCCGCACGAACTTTTGCAGTCGCCCAATACAAAGCCCCCGTGTAACTCATTTACAGATTTACCCCGGGCATCGCGTGCGTCTCAGGTTACGGATGCGTCCGTGCCTTCTCATTTAGGCCAGGCAGGGCTGGCTGCAGTCTCGTCTCTAGGAGCATTTGCATTACCAGCGAAAATGCAAAATGTTTAATATCCATGTATTTTTAAGCAGGGAGGCAAACGAGCACTTGATGTTTTTGGAACTGCACGCTAAGAGAGTTGGTGTGAATCCAGCATTTTGCGCTTGCCACGTCAGGAAGATGAAGGAAGAGGGAGAGTAGAAGAGCCGGTGAAATAGAGAAGGAGGTAGCACAAAAAAAGAATACATTGTCCGTATAATATTCCTCTTGTTTTGCATGTCGCAATACTCCAAAATTATAATTAGGATAATGTTAAAAAATACCCATGCTGGAGTATTTCTTGCATTTCTAATCTTTACGTTGCTATCGACATGTATAAATGCTATAAATTTTATATATAAAAACTACACATTTTACGAAAAATTGTTCACGTACTTCTTTTATTTCCAAGCGTGACATAGAAATCAACTTACTGTCATCATTCAGATAATGTATGTATCACATTTGACCGTCTTCCTGAAATAAATACGTAAAAACTTTGAAATCGTGCAAGTTTACGGAAACAAACTTTTTCAACAAATAAAAAGTAGGAAGTCACGATAACAGCATCGAATAACATTATGAAATCATTTAAAAAGCGCAGATTCCTCAGGACACGCCTACTCAATCATAATCCTCGAATACAACGTTACCGTTTGAGTAAATAATATCCTAAGAAACGGATTCTGCAAAAAACAATAGTCCAGTAAACTCTGTGATAGTCTACAAAAAATCGATCGAACCGGCACGTATTTTTCTTGACACGTATATGTTTCACTGAAAAGAGGAGTGTTTGTTTCTAGTAGACAGGAAAGCGGATAACATTTAGACGAGGGTACAAACTTTAAACTGATCCCAAACTACCGACGAACTCGCATTCTAATTTGCAAGTATGAAGACCGCGATAGTCTTATGTCTTTTAATCACTATATGCGGATTGTTGGTAAGTGTATTAAGAGTCCTCCGAGTTGTGTACACCTTTCAAGATATAATCAATAATGCATTAATAATTATAAATGCTCAACAAGCTGCACACTTTCGCAATCAAAGGATCATGTTAGGTTGAACGACTAAACATAGCTATGAGCATCAATAACAGTGTAATGAAACATATATTAATTCCAACGGATGTTTGATGCTTAAAATTGTCGATAAATCTTTACTTCCATAGTCTGAGAAGACTACGAACTATGATATTATAATAGCTACCATTATCTTCTACACAGAGTCGGTCTTCGGTCAAGTATCAAAATTGAAATGAGACATCGCTTTAGATATAAGATAATTCTTAATATTTTCAGGTAACAGTTGCCAAAGCTGACAATGGAAACCAAAGTCAGCAAGAATTCGATGTTATGAAGGCATATTCGGATATTGGATTAAGAAAAACTGAACTTATCGTCACTAATTTCGGAGAACTGATAAAGTTGGAAGTATCCATGGCATACACATATTTAAATATCCGTAACATTTTCAATACACGAGTAATTACTGAACTTAATAAGACGCGTGTAAGTTAATTCTTTATGACTCCAAAATTAAGTTGATACGTACCTCAAAAGATAAATTAAGCTAGATTAAAATATTCCAATACTTTATAGAATTAAAAGAATCATCAAAATCTAAAATCTCCCGAGTTAAATGAAATCGATCGACATGTAGAACTTAACCGATAATACATATTTTCCTGAAACGAACAAGTAGCTTTCTCTCAAAAAAGCTCCTCAAACTAATGCTTAAAGTATATTTTGAACGTAAAGAAAAAAAAATTCTCTATGGACAGATTTATCGCGATGTTAGTTATTCAAATTTGTTGAATTCTCGCTAATAGGCTGCCGCGGATGCCGCAATAGCGAAGGGCAAAGACGCCGGACATTGCTACTGGTATGCAGTAACCATTTTCGAGGGAGTCCAAAACAATCTCGAGCGTCAATTTCTTTCATGTAAAGATACTAACGTGGAGGGTTATGTGAATACGCTCAATATGTTTGATAAATTTCTAAAGGTATTTGAAGTACTCATCCACTTTAATAATATAAGAATCGACGTTCTCGTGTATAGAAAACCTATCTGCAATGAGTGAAACTTCAAAATCGGTTGACCTTCCAACCAATGTACGCTAGGCCTTTTCATCCAGTATTATGTGTTTCATGTGCCATATAAATATTCAATGAGTTTTTTCAACGTCTTGTATATTCCACAACATTCAATGACTTTCAACGCGGTTCAGACAAGTTAATAAATGATGGTCTAGTTAAACTAAATCATGCTCGAAATTAAAATTGTTACGTAAAAATTAAAAAAAATAACTTACACCTTGTTATTAAATGTCATTAACCATAGAACTGTTAATGCAACGATCCATATGGCGACTTTGTATTCCACCCTAAGCAAATCTTTAAACATTATATTTGTAAAACGTAGTTTTAAACTCACATCACGGTTTGCTTTTAGGAAGCGAATACGATTATTGCATATATCTTATTAGACTACATTGCATGCCAAAATAAAATGTCTGACGCAGAGTTTTGCAATAAGGACAAGATAGAAAGGTGTGTACTCCACGTCGAAGCCTTTGTTAATAAATATTATCCAATGTACCGTAAAATAATCTCCGGCCAAGTGTTAGCTAATACTATGCTCTGTCTGCGCAAACATTTTGAGGAAGGTACGAAGAGAGTTACGGAAATAGGATTTATCGACCAATGTGTTAAAGGTGCGTATAGTAATAACTCATAGAATCTCCTATTCATTGATATAGTTATAGATTACACCGTACGTCTTTCTTTTCTTGTAACGTTTATCACAGCACTGTATAAATCAAACGCTCGCGCGTATGTGTGGTCTAGAGGTTCATTATCACATTCATGCAGTATGGTTGTGAAAAGTACTACAAATTAAATACAGGCCCGGTACAGGTGCTTCCAAATAAACAATGATGCCCAACATATTATGTAAATAATGTACGCATGATTTCAGGTATGGAGTAAAGCTTTGGGCGAGCATCAAATTCGATAGTCTCGTTAAACTAACCGGTGGTATGAGAAGTGTGCCACTCTTGTAGAATTTCGTATTCAAGTGAATAAAGCTTCTTATTTCAAACATTTGTTTAGCATCCGATTTTATTAGGACTCCTGATATATTTAGAGAATGGTTCTTATTGTATGTAAGGATAGTAAGAAGTATTATGATATAAAGATATATGTCGATCCATCAACAACCACATTAGTAGGAGAATAATACATTTAAATATGCGTGGCTATTATGGCGTTATCCATAAGGCACGAATTTCGAAAATGACTAATTTGCTCTAAAAGTTTTTTTTTATATCATAAGGAAATAATAAATGTACTTTTTGTTTGGTATCATTTTATTGGATCATGTATGCAGCTAAAGGACGACCGAAGATAAAAACTACAGTGCTTGACAGATTAGATTTGACGTCTGTATAAACATTTTAATTCGAATCCCGCCCATCAGTGCTGATTTTCCATGTCATATGTATACTGTTGCTCTGTTTGTCGAGGCACCTGATAGATTTCTTTATTTCTTGATGAAAAGTTCGTGGGGCACACATTCTATCCAATGCAAAAGTCCAATAAACGTTGGGTGCGTGTACTAAAAATGGAAACATTATGTTATTTTTATGACACGTATCTACAATATATGCTTTACTCAAAAGTCGTGTCTTTGTTCTTGACGTACAAAGACTCAAATAGTTTTATACGCCAAAATAGAAATTTCATTTCCAGTTTGTCTAACTTAATCTGAAACGGCGAAGAGTCTCGTGTCCGAATTATCAAGAATGAAGATAGCAATTGTCCACTGGCTAGTCATCAGCATCTGCGGACTTATAGTAAACGCATCCATATTTTACGTTTTTATAGGGCTTGCTATGTACTATGTGTTATATACTATGTACTATGCACTCATTACAGATGCTCGAGAAATGTGATACTGTTACAATCAGTAATCTATTAACAATACTTTCCTTGTAACTGGTTGTTTATAGTTTACAGTACATGCGTTATCATAGATATATACGAGGGTGGTCCGATACTTAGCCTACAAAAGAAAAACGAAAATTTTGGAAAAGCGGCGATCTATTTCCCAACAAAGTCTCCTTTTAGCTCGATACACTCGACCCAGCAATGCTCCAACTTCTAATACGTCTGAAAGAAACGTTTTCCGGAGGTCTCGTACTCACGTTGAAACTCGTTGAACCTATTTTTGACGGTCGCCATCGAAGGAGAAGAGTCACCGTAAACGGCATCTGAGCGCTCTTTGATTTCGCCGCGCGATTTCCCTTCCAAAAATAAGACTCGCATCACCGAACGATAATCGCTCTTTTTCCATTTTTCTAAAATTCGTGGACACGCCCGCTTTCAAAGACGGCCAAAGCAAAACTACAAGTCCGATTTGTGTAATTTAAAGGAGAAGGAATTTTACGTTACCTAGGACACATAACGCGCTATTTAAATCCTTTCTGATTTAATGTATATTGTACTGATTAAGAAAATAATATTACTATATCGTTATACTCTTTGGCTTCTATATTTTTTATAATGTTTCTCATTTGCTTTGCATCCCATAGAAAACTGTTCTTTGTTGCTTTGCATTGCGAACCGTCCATCTTTTTTTTTTTTTTTTTTTCATTTCTAACAGTCTTCTTAAACGCGCGCATATACAGTTTTCAAATGCGTTAACGCATCATTACACTATAAATTCCATAACCATACATTTTTCATTAAATAATATTAATATAGGATGGTAATACTATCGGTTCCGCTAAGCAATAAAATTGCAACCAGGTACGCGATTAAGCGAAGCAAAGTTAATATTTAATTCCAGGTAGTCCGTGCGGAGTATAATAAACGAGATGCAGGGTCTCAAGGGACCAGCGATATAGAGCCATTAGAGGACATTCAAAGAAAAATACAAAAGATAAAGATTTTAAATATCGAATCGTATATGCAGACTCAAATGTTATTTTACTTTATATATATGACAATCAGTGGCATGATTAACGTTAACCTGGAAAGGCACTTTAATAATACACGTGTAAGTATCTACATCTTAAACCATGTAAAAATTAAATACATCCCGCTAAAGAAGCAAAACGCGATTTAATTATTCAGATAGCTTAGGATAGCCATGGGATAATTATAATTTAAAATGAGTTCAGGTTAACGAACTACTTAGATAAAAATTCGATATTTAATCCATTAGGAATACTTACTTGGCACAAATAATTACTTTCGTATAGAGGTACAGGGTCGTATACCGGATACCTATATATCGTACATCGTATACCTATGCAAGGCCGTTTACGACAAAATTTAAATCCAGACATGCTCTTCGTTTGCACGTACACAGTGTTAATTTATTGTTGAATTTACTTATTGTAAAACGCTTCTTCCGAAAAAATTTCCCACTTCTCGTGCAAAGTATATCTTTAATGCGCGTAAAGAAAAGAGATTTTGGTCTTCAGATTACGTTTAAGGATTTCGACTGTTCGAGGCTGACTAATTTTCATTAACAGCTTGTTGTGAATAACGGAACAAGGAAACACAAAGATGTCGAACATTGTTTCGAGCACGCAGAAAGTAAATTCCCCGAAATCAAACAAGCTGCCCAAGTGGAATGTGCCGAATGTTACCATACCATCATTATCAAATTCCTGGATACTTTTAATGTTTCCCAGAAACTCCTAAAGGTAAATATTTATCAGTTTTGATACAACATTCGATACTCGGATATATTTAAAGCTTAACTTAGGTGAGAATTTTGCTTAACTTCGTTAATTATCATAATGGAAAATTAATTCTTCTAAGAAGCAATCCATATTAAATATTTGCTACTATTCACAAAACTTTCAATTTAATGGTAAATATCGCTACTTAAAATTTTTCTATACAGCAGGAGCCTTCTAAAATATGTAAAGTGACAACAGATACGAGAAATCTTTTTTTGGAAACGGTAAATTTATATTTTCAGGTAGGAAAAAAGACTCTTAAAGATATCCAGATATATTACGGCGCATGCTCCGTTATATTATTTTATAAATATCATTGCTTACATCTAATGAAACAGCGATCCACAAATCGCTCGAAATACTTTAATCAGAAATACAAAAAGTACATACAATACCGTAAACGAGTCTCCAAACGTCTAACTCGTGAATTCTTATCATGCTTTTATAAAAAAATTATGCAACATAAATTGGTAGTAGAACATCTACATGCTGGTGTGAACAACTGCGTAAAAGGTACGTACACAAAATTCTAAGGGATTTTTTGACGTTAGGCTTTTCTTTATTATTCGTTGCACTCTTGTGATTTCTTTCTTGATCACATTTGTCATAAATGCTTTACGTACATTTGTCACATGCGTGATCTGTCCTCTAAGTCTTGCTCACGAGACAGATCTCTCAAAATTGCAATCCAGCGACACTCGCCCGATCAACGATAGTCCGCCGCCTTAGCCGGGCTACGCATTGATCGTAGATACGAGAGAGATAGACGCGCTTATTTTTCTCTCAACGTCAACACACAAAGAAACAAACTCATTCATAACTATATTGTCTATAAGTGCTGTGTTGCCATAAATATTAGATGAGTGCAGAAGTTTGTGCGGAGTTGCAATAGATGGAGTTATGAGAAATTCCGCACGAACTTTTGCACTCACCCAATACAAAGCACCCGTGTAACTCATTCACAGATTTACCCCGGGCATCGCGCGCGTCTCAGGTTACGGATGCGCCCGTGCCTTCTCATTTAGGCCAGGCAGGGCTGGCTGCAGTCTCGTCCCTAAGAGCATTTGCATTACCAGCGAAAATGCAAAATGTTTAATATCCATGTATTTTTAAGTAGGGAGGCAAACAAGCACTTGATGTTTTTGGAACTGCACGCTAAGAGAGTTGGTGTGAATCAACCATTTTGCGCTTGCCACGCCAGGAAGATGAAGGAAGAGGGAGAGTAGAAGAGCCGGTGAAGGAGAGAAGGAGGTAGCGCAAAAAAAAATGAAAGAAGAATTTGTCCGTATAATATTCCTCTTATTTTGCATGTCGCAATACTCAAAAATTATAATTAGGATAATGTTAAAAAATACCCATGCTGGAGTGTTTCTTGCATTTCTAATCTTTACGATGCTATCGACATGTACAAATGCTATAAACTTTGTATATAAAAAATACACGTTTTACGAAAAATTGTTACAAAATTCTATTCCCCCGGCGGTCAGTAATGTAGATGTAAGTCTCGATAGACGCAAATGACAATTTTGTAAGCTCATAAATAAATAAATAAAAATATACTATTATCAGAAAAAATTCGTTATTCCATGTACTTCTTTTATTTCCAAACACGGTATGAAAACCAACTTACTGTCATCATTCGGATAATTTATGCAACATTATATTTGGCTAGCTTCCTGAAATAAATCCGTAAGAACTTTGAAGTCGTGCAAGTTTGCGGAAACAAACTTTTTCAATAAATAAAAACTAGGAACTGTCGCGAACCACGGTTTTTACTGATTTTTAAGTATCGTTTCTAAAGGAAAAGAAATTTACGGTTTCGGGACAACCGTGTCTGCGCGACATTACCCTGGGATAAGGCAAATCGACTAATGATTTTGGACGACGTTTAGAGGTTGAGGAAAAATATCAAAGAATCCTTCTTTCACAACAGAAACTTATATTAGTTACCCTAATTCTAGGTGAAAGGCTTAAACTCGAGTTCCTGTCCACCGCGAAGTTTTCATCTGAAGCGTCCACTCATCAAATTCACCCTTGGTCTTCCCAGTTACACCGATACGCAGTCGAGTGCGCCTCAGTTCCTCCGGAGATAACTTTAGGTCAGGATGAATCGGCGCTCTTCGATTATGAAAGAAACTAAATGTTGGTCGATTCCAGATATTTGCACCTTTTCCGATACGCAGTTGAGTGAACAGAAAAGCAGATAATATTTAGGCGAGGAGACAAATTTTAAATCGATCCCAAACTACCGACGGACTCGCATTCTAATTTGCAAGTATGAAGACCGCGATGGTCTTATGTCTTTTGACCACCATATATGGACTCTCGGTAAGTAGAGAGACAAAGTCAAAATGCATTGATAATTATAAATGCTTAACGGGTTGCACGCGTTCACAATCAAAGGATCAACACCGAGTTCTACTATTTCTATTTCGCTGCATTCATAAATTATAGTATATATGTTAGGTTGAAAGACTAAACATAGTCATGAGCATCAATAACAGGGTAATGAAATATATATTAATTCCAATGGATGTTTGATTCTTAAAATTGTGGACAAATCTTTACTTCCATGGTCTGAGAAGACTACGAACTATGATATTATAGTAGCTACCTTATTTACATCTTCTACGCAGAGTCGGTCTTCGGTCAAGTATCAAAATGGAAATGAGACATCGAGTTAAATATGGGATAATGCTTATTATTTTCAGATAACCGTTTCCAAAGCTGACAATGTGAACCAAAATCAGCAAGAATTCGATGTTATGAAGGCATATTCAAATATTGGATTAAAAAGAACTGAACTAATTATCACTAATTTCGCAGATCTGATAAAGTTGCAAGCATCTATGGCATACGCATATTTGAATATGCGTAACATTTTCGATGCACAAACAAGTATTGAACTTAATAAAACGCGTGTAAGTTAATTCTGTATGACTTAAAAATTAGGTTAATACGTATCTCGAAATATAAATCAAGAGTAGAGTAAAGTATTTCAATACTTTATGGAACTAAAAGAATCATCAAAATCTAAAATCTCTAAATAAAGTCGATCGACATGTAGAACTTAACCGATAATACATATTTTCCTGAAACGAACAAGTAGCTTTCTCTCAAAAAAGCTCCTCAAACTAATCCTTAAAGTATATTTTGAACGCAAAGAAAAAAAAATTCTCTATGGACAGATTTATCGCGATGTTAGTTATTCAAATTTGTTGAATTCTCGCTAATAGGCTGCCGCGGATGCCGCAATAGCGAAGGGCAAAGACGCCGGAAAAGAAAAAAAAATTCTCTATGGACAGATTTATCGCGATGTTAGTTATTCAAATTTGTTGAATTCTCGCTAATAGGCTGCCGCGGATGCCGCAATAGCGAAGGGCAAAGACGCCGGACACTGCTACTGGTATGCAGTGACCATTTTCGAGGGAGTTCAAAAAAATCTCGAGCGCCAATTTCTGTCATGTAAAAATACTAACATAGAGAAGTATATGAATACGCTCGTTGTGTTTGACAAATTTCTAAAGGTATTTGAAGTACTCGTCCACTTTAATAATATAAGAATCGACGTTTTCGCGCATACAAAACCTTCCATCTGCAATGAGTGAAACTTCAAAACCAGTTAATCTTCCGACCTATGCATACTAAAATCTTTTCATCCAGTATTATACATTTTATGTGCCATATAATGACTTTCAACGCAGTTCAAGCAAGTTAAATTATGATCTAGAAGAAGTAAATCATGCTCCGAATTAACATTCGTACATGAGAATTGAGAAAAATGACTTGCGTCTTGTAATTAAATGTCTAACCATAGAACTGTTAATTCAACGGTCCATATCGCGACTTTGTATTCCATCTTAAGCAGATCTTTTTCGATACGATGAAGCTTTGCTTATCACTATGAACATATTTGTAAAACGTGGTTTTAAACTCACCTGCTTATAGCATTCTGAATAGTACTCACAACTAAATCTCGTTTTAGGAATCGAATACGATTATGGAATATATCTTATTAGACTACATTGCATGCAAAAATAAAAAGTCTGACGCATACTTTTGCAATAAGGACAGGATAGAAAAGTGTGTAGTTTACGTTGAAACCTTTGTTACTAATTATTATCCAATGTACTGTAAAATAATCTCCAGCCAAGTGTTAGCTAATACTATGCTCTGTCTGCGCAAACATTTTGAGGAAGGTACGAAGAGAGTTACGGAAATAGGATTTATCGATCAATGTCTTAAAGGTGCGTATAGTAATAACTCATAGAATTTTCTATGTAGGTATAGATTATACTGTTCGCCTTTCTTTTCTTGTAACTTTTATCACCACACTGTGTAAATCAAGCGCGCGTGCACGGGCATGTGTGTGTTCTAGATATTCATTACAACATTCACGCAGTATGTTCGTGAAAAGTGCTACTAATTAAATATTGGCCCTGGTTCAGGGGCTTCCAAATAAAAAATAATGCCCAACATGCTATGTAAATAATAGTTAAGGCTGTATTCCTTGCGTGATTTCAGATGCTGAGTAAAGCTTTGGAAGAGCAACAGATTCGATAGTCTTGTTGGTAGTATGCGAAGTGTGCAACTCTTTTGCCTTTTCGTGTTCAAGCGAATAAAGCTTCTTATGTCAAACATTTGTATAACATCAGATTTTATAAGGACTCCTGATATGTTCTTTTTTACGGAATGATTCTTACATGTAAGGGTAGTAAGAAGTATTATGAAATAAAGAAATATGTCGATCCATCAACAACGACATGGCAGGAGAATAATATATTTAAATATGCGTGGCTATTATGGCGTTGCGTGTAAGGCACGAGTTTTGAAAATGACTATGTTTCATGCCGACGTCTCAAAAGCATTTCTCTAAGTGTAAAATCCTCGTACAATTTATTCATTAATCGGATATATTGTCCAATTTGTGATATTTTAGAATTCTGACAACCCAAACAAGGGTTGTCAAACAACCCAAACAAGGATATTTAGAATTCTGACAACCCAAAGAAGCCAGACAACCCAAAAAAATGTATAAATAAACATTAACATAAACGTACTTAATTGTGTATTCAATATTTAGATATTTTCGTGCATCCTAAATAATTTTACATTTTTACACGGGTATCTGTATTATGAATAAAATCAATTACGCAATTATGTTATTGCATTCTTTTTTATTAGTTCGGCCTAAAAGTTTTTTTCGTCTTATAACGAAATAATATCGGCGCAATATTTTTTGCCTTGTATTATTTTATTGGATCATGTACGCAAGCTAAAAGACGACCGACGCTAAAAACTACTACATGATGTATACTTTGAAAATGTACACTTTATCGCATCTTCTTTTATCTTCCTTCCTATGGCAAAACTACGACAGACACGAAAATGTATTTGTTTATAAATAAGAAAAAGTTTATAACGTACGTTTTCTGAGCATATAACCGATACCAAAGTATAACACGAACAAGCAGCATTTCGTTGTATGCGCAGGAGGCACCAGTTCGTGCGGCACACATTCTATCCAATACAAAAGTCCAATAAACATCGAGTGCACGTACTAAAAATTGAAATAACGTGTGTTTTTTAGTACACGTATCTACAATATATGCTTTACTCAACAGTCGTGTCTTTGTTCTTGGCGTACAAAACTCAAATACTTTTGTACGCGAGAAAAGAAATTTCATTTCCAGTTCGTCTAAATTAATTTGAAACGGTGAACAGTCTCGTGTTCGAATTATCGAGAATGAAAGCAGCAACCGTCCTTTGGCTATTGATCAGTGTCTGCGGACTCGTAGTAAGAGCATCCATATTATACGTTTTTATAAGGCGTCTCTCATTTGTTTTATATCGCATAGAAAACTATCCATTGTTGCATTGCATTAATAATTGCTCATCCTCTTTTTTTCATTTCTAAGAGTCTTAATACACGTGTACGGTCTTTAACGCGCATTGCATTCCCAAGATATTCGAATCTTCAAATCAGCCATTTTAGTTTTTTCAGAGACAGAACAAAACGTGTTACATGAAATGAATATGCGATACATGAAAAGTATTGACGCATCATTATACTAGACATTCCATAACCATAGTTATTTCATTAAATATTATTAGTATCGGATGGTAATATTGTCGGTATGTAATTCGACCAGTTGCGAATTTTCCGTTAAGAAACACAATGGTAACCAGGTACACGATTAAACGAAGCAAGTTAATATTGAATTGCAGATAGTCCATGCGGAGTATGATAAACGAGATGTAGGGTCTCAAGAAACCAGCGATATACAGCCGTTACAGGCCACTCAAAGAAGAATACAAGAGATAACGATTTTAAATATCGAGTCGTATATGCAGGCCCAAATGTTATTTTCCTTTATATATATGACAATCAGTGGTATGATTGACGTTAACCTGGAAAAGCACCTTAATGATACACGTGTACGTAGCTACATCTTAAATAATATAAAAATTAAATACATATCCTGCTAAATAAGCAAAACGCGATTTAATTATTCAGATAGCTTAGGATAGCAAAGGGATAATTATAATTTAAAATGAGTTCAGTTTAACGAACTACTTAGATAAAAATTCGATATTTAATCGATTAGAAATACTCACTTGACACAGTACAGTACAGAAGTACAGGGTCGTATACCGGATACCTATATATCGTATATTGTATATCGTATACCTATGCAAGACCGTCTACGACAAAATTTAAATCCAGACATGCTCTTCGCTTGCACGTAGACAGTGTTAATTTATTATCAAATTTATTTATTGTAAAACGCTTCTTCCGAAAAAAATGTCCCACTTCTCGTGCAAAGTATATCTTTAATGCGCGTAAAGAAACGCGTAAAGCCTTGGTCTTCAGATTACGTTTAAAGATTTCGACTGTTCGAGGCTGACTAATTTTCATTAACAGCTTGTTGTGACTAACCAAACGAAGAAACACAAAGATGTCGGACATTGTTACGAGGACGCAGAAAGTAAAATCCACGAAATCAAACAAGATGCCAAAGGGGAATGTGCCGAATGTTACCATAGAATCATTAACAAATTTGTGGATACTTTTCGTGCTGCACAGAAAATCTTAAAGGTAAATATTTATCAGTTTTGATATAACATTCGATTCTTGGAATGTACCTAAAGCTTAACTTATGTGAGAATTTTGCTCAACTTCGTTAATTATCGTAATGAAAAATTAATTCTACAATCCCTGTGATTGGTATTAAAAATAAATAAAGAGGCAATCCACATTATATATTTGCTACTAATCACAAAACTCTCAATTCAATGGTGGATACTATTACTTACAATTCTTAACATAAGCGATGGATATTAATCTATATGGTATGAGCCTTTGATAATATATAAAGGGACAGCTGGTACGAAAAATCTTTTCATGGAAACGGCAAATTTATACTTTCAGATAGGAGAAACGACTGTTAAAGATATCGAGAAATACTACGACTCGTGTGTCGTTATATTATTTCATAAACATGATTGCTTAGATGTAGTGCACCAGCGAGCTATAATTCGCGGTAACAACTTTAATAACATATACAAACAATATGTAAAATACCGTAAACGAGTCTTTAAACGCTTAACTCGTGAATTCTTATCATGCTTTTATAAAAAAATTATAAAATACAAATTGGCAGTAGGACATCTACGTACTGATGTGAACAACTGCGTAAAAGGTACGTACACAAAATATTAAGGAATTTTTTGACGTTACGCGTCTCCTTATTATTCGTTGCACTCTTGTGATTTCTTTCTTGATCACGTTTGTCATAAATGCTTTACGTACATTTGTCACATGCGTGATCTGTCCTCTAAGTCTTGCTCACGAGACAGATCTCTCAAAATTGCAATCCAGCGACATTCACCCGATCAACGATAGTCCACCGCCTTAGCCGGGCTAGGCGTTGATCGTAAATTCGAGAAAGATATACGCGCTTATTTTTCTCTCAACGTCAACACACAAAGAAACAAACTCATTCATAACTATATTGTCTATAAGTGCTGTGTTGCCATAA
This sequence comes from Ampulex compressa, assembly GCA_038496175.1. Lineage (NCBI taxonomy): Eukaryota > Metazoa > Arthropoda > Insecta > Hymenoptera > Ampulicidae > Ampulex > Ampulex compressa. The sequence continues at coordinate 79,063 of JBCFXI010000186.1, read as the reverse complement.
ATATTAGATGAGCGCAGAAGTTCGTGCGGAGTTTCAATAGATGGAGTTATGAGAAACTCCGCACGAACTTTTGCACTCACCCAATACAGAGCTCCCGTGTAATTCATTCACAGATGTACTCTGGGCATCGCGCGCGTCTCAGGTTACGGATGCGCCCGTGCTTTCTCATTTAGGCCAGGCGGTGCTGGCTGCAGTCTCGTCCCTAGGAGCATTTGCATTACCAGCGAAAATGCAAAATGTTTAATATCCATGTATTTTTAAGTAGGGAGGCAAACGAGCACTTGATGTTTTTGGAACTGCACGCTAAGAGAGTTGGTGTGAATCAAGCATTTTGCGCTTGCCACGCCAGGAAGATGAAGGAAGAGGGGGAGTAGAAGAGCCGGTGAATTAGAGAAGGAGGTAGCGCAAAAAAAAATGAAAGAAGAATTTGTCCGTATAATATTCCTCTTATTTTGCATGTCGCAATACTCAAAAATTATAATTAGGATAATGTTAAAAAATACCCATGCTGGAGTGTTTCTTGCATTTCTAATCTTTACGATGCTATCGACATGTACAAATGCTATAAACTTTGTATATAAAAAATACACGTTTTACGAAAAATTGTTACAAAATTCTATTCCCCCGGCGGTCAGTAATGTAGATGTAAGTCTCGATGGACGCAAATGACAATTTTGTAAGCTCATAAATAAATAAATAAGAATATACTATTATCAGCAAAACTTCGTTATTTCACGTACTTCTTTTATTTCCAAACACGGTATGAAAACCAACTTACTGTCATCATTCGGATAATTTATGCAACATTATATTTGGCTAGCTTCCTGAAATAAATCCGTAAGAACTTTGAAATCGTGTAACTTTACGGAAACAAACTTTTTCGACAAATAAAAAATAGGATCTGTCACGAACTATGGTTTTTACCGATTTTTAAGTATCGTTTTTAAGTATCAAACCGTCAAGTATTTTTATTGACACATATATGTTTCACTGAAAAGAAGCGTGTTTGCTTCTAGTGGACAGAAAAGCGGATAACATTTAGGCGAGAAGACAAACTTTAAACTGATCCCAAACTGCCAAGTAATTCGCATTCTAATTTGCAAATATGAAGACCGCGGTAGTCTTATGTCTTTTAATCACTATATACGGATTGTTGGTAAGTATATTAAAAGTCCTTCGAGTTGTATACACCTTGCAAGAGAAGGTCAGTATGCATTGATAATTATAATTGCTGAACGAGCTGCACGCTTTCGCAATCAAAAAATCATTACCGAGTTCTGCTCTTCCTATTTCGCTACATTCATAAATTACAGTATACATGTTAGGTTGAAAGACTAAACATGATCATGAACATCAATAGAGTGTAATGAAACAAATATTAATTCCAACGGCTGTTTGATTCTTAAAATTGTTGAAAAATCTTTTCTTCCATAATCTGACAAGACTACGAAGTATGATAATACAATAGCTGCCATGATTTACGTCCTCTATACAAAGCCGGTCAAGTGTCATGGAAATGAGGCATCGTGTTCATTAGATATAAGATAATGCTTATTATTTACAGATAACCGTTTCCAAAGCTGACAATGGAAAGAAAAATCAGCAAGAATTCGATGTTATGAAGGCATACTCGGATATGGGATTAAACAAAGCTAAACTTATCGTCACTAATTTCGCAGAACTGATAAAGTTACAAGCATCTATGACATACATATATTTAAATATCCGTAAAATTTTCAATGCACGAGTAATTACTGAACTTAATAAGACGCGTGTAAGTTAATTCTGTATGGCTTAAAAATTAGGTTAATACGTATCTCGAAATGTAAATCAAGAGTAGAGTAAAATATTCCTATACTTTATGGGACTAAAAGAATCATCAAAATCTAAAATCTCTGGAGTTAAATAAAGTTGATCGACATGTAGAACTTAACCGATAATACATATTTTCCTGAAACGAACAAGTAGCTTTCTCTCAAAAAAGCTCCTCAAACTAATGCTTAAAGTACATTTTGAACGCAAAGAAAAAAAAATTCTCCGTGGACAGATTTTTCACGATGTGGGTTATTCAAATTTGTTGAATTCTCGCTAATAGGCTGCCGCGGATGCCGCAATAGCAAAGGGCAAAGACGCCGGACATTGCTACTGGTATGCAGTGACCATTTTCGAGGGAGTTCAAAAAAATCTCGAGCGCCAGTTTCTTTCATGCAAAAATACTAACATAGAGGATTATATGAATACGTTCGGTGTGTTTCACGAATTTCTAAAGGTATTTTAAATACTCATCCACTGTAATAATATAAGAATCGACGTTCTCGCGTATACAAAACCTCTTATCTGAAATGAGTGAAACTGCAAAATCAGTTGACCTTCCGACCAATGTACGCTAAGGCCTTTTCATCCAGTATTATGTGTTTCATGTGCCATATAAATATCCAATGAGTTTTTTGAACGTCTTGTATATACTTCAACATTCAATGACTTTCAACGCGGTTCAGGCAAGTTAATAAATGATGGTTCAGTTAAACTAAATCATGCTCGGAATTAAAATTCGTACATGAAAATTTAAAAAAATAACTTACACCTTGTTATTAAATGTCCTTAACCATAGAACTGATAACGCAGCGGTCAATATCGCGACTTTGTATTCCACCCTAAGTAAATCTTTTTCGAAACGATGGATCTTTGCTTTTCAATATAAACATTATATTTGTAAAACGTAGTTTTAAACTCACATTACAATCTACTTTTAGGAAACAAATAGTATTATGACATATACCTTTTTATACTACATTGCATGCCAAAAGAAAATGTCTGGCACAAGCTTTTGCAATAAGGACAGGATAGAAAAGTGTGCAGAGTACGTCGAAGCCTTTGTTAATAAGTATTACCCAATGTACCGTAAATTAATCTTCAGCCAGACATTATCGAATATTTTGCTCTGTCTGCATAACTATTTTGAGGAAGGTACGAAGAAAGTTACGAAAATAGGATTTATCGACCAATGTGTTAAAGGTGCGTAAAGTAATATCGCATAGCATTTCCTATTCATTCACATAGTTTACATCAATGATATAGATATAGATTACGCCATACGTCTTTTTTTTTCTTGCAACATTTATCACAACACTGTATAAATCAAGCACGCGCGCGCGCGCGTGTGCGTTCTAGAGGTTCATTATCACATTGATGCAGTATGATTGTGTGTACTACAAATTAAATACAGGCCCTGGTATAGGTGCTTCCAAATAAAAAATGATGTCCAACATAATATGTAAATAATGTTTACATGATTTCAGATGCGGAGTAAAGCTTTAGACGAGCAACAAATTCGATAGTCTTTTTAAACGTGCCACTCTTGTAGAATTTCGTGTTCAAGTGAATAAAGCTTCTTATTTCAAACATTTGTCTAGCGTCCGATTTATTAGGACTCCTGATATATTTAGAGAATGGTTCTTATTGTATGTAAAGGTAGTAAGAAGTGTTATGATATAAAGATACACGTCGATCCATCAACAACCACATAGCAGGAGAATAATACATTCAAATATGCGTGGCTATTATGGCGTTATCTGTAAGGCACGAATTTCGAAAATAACTAATTCGCCCTAAAAGTAAATTCCCGATAACAGCAGCATGTGTACTCCTCAGCATTCTCATTTTCGTTTAAACAGTCGACAATCCTTTGGCATTCAAAAGGGTCAAGAGACTTGCACATATAATACGTTTTGCGGTGAATATAGTTGAATACATGGTGTATTTTTTAATCCACAGCTTATAATTTGTTTTTATATAAAAAAAATTGTCAGAATTTTGCACTCAAAATGCATAATAAATAAGATTCGTTAATAATAGTATAATAAATAATAGTGTACTCTTGATTTTAGATAATCTTTGAGAATGTACACTTTATCGCATCTTCTCTTAACTTTCTTCCTACGGCAAACCTACGACAAACACGAATATGTATTTGTTTATAAATTAAAAAATGTCGATACCATATATTTTCTGAGCAAATAAATGATACCAAACTATACCACGCACAAATATTATTTTGTTGTATGCGCACGAGGCACCTGATAAATTTCTTTATTTCTCGATGAAAAGCTCGTGCGGCACACATTCTATCCAATGCAAAAGTCCAATAAACTTTGGGTACGTGTACTGAAAATGGAAATAACATGTGTTCTTTATGACACGTATCTACAATATATGCTTTACTCATAAGTCGTGTCCTTCCTCTTGGCGTACAAAGGCTCAAATAGTCTAAATTAATCTGAAACCGCGACCAGTCTCGTATCCGAATTATCGAAAATGAAGACAGCAATTGTCCTCTGGCTATTCATCAGCATCTGCGGACTCATCGTAAGTGCATTCATATTATACGTTTTTACAGGGCGTGCTATGTATAATACTATGTGTTATATACTATGTACTACGCACTAATTACAGATGCTCGATAAATGTGATACTCTTACAATCAGTAATCTATTAACAATACTTTCCTTGCGACTGGTTATTTTCAGTTTACAGTACATGCATTGCCATAGATATATTAGTTTAAAGGAGAAGGAATTTTGCGTTAACCAGGAAAAATAACGCGCTATCTAAATCCTCTTTAATATAATGTGTACCGTATTGATTAGGAAGCTAATATTACTACATCGTTATACTCTCTGGCATCTATATTTTTTTATAACATTTCACATTCGCTTTCCATCGCATAGAAAACTGTCCTTTGTTGCTTTGCATTACCAATTTGCCGTCCTCTTTTTTTCATTTCGAAGAGATTTCTTACACGAGTACATATACGGTCTTTAACGTGCATTGCATTCCCTAGATCTTCGAAGCTTAAAATCATTCATTTAAACATTCCTTCCAGAGGCACGACAAAACGTGTACTGAATACACGAAAAATGTTAACACATCGTTATACCATAAATTCCCTAACTATACATATTTCATTAAATAATGTTAGTATCGGATAGTAATACTGTGGGTATGTAAGTCGACCAGTTGCAAATTGTCCGCTAAGAAACAAAATTGCAACCAGGTACGCGATTAAGCGAAGCAATGTTAATATTGAATTCCAGATAGTCCATGCGGGGTATAATAAACGAGATGCAGAATCTCAAGGGATCAGCGGTATACAGCCGTTAGAGGACACTCGAGAAAAGATAAAGAAGATAATGATTTCAAATATCGAAATGTTTAAGATGTCTCAAATATTATTTTCCTTTGTATATGTAACAATGAGTGCTAAGATTGACGTCAACCTAGGAAAGCACCTTAATAATACACGTGTAAGTACATCTAAAACGATATAAAAATTATATACATATCCCGGAAGATAAGCAAAACACGATTCAATCATTCAGATAGCTTATGACAGCAAAGAGATATTTATAATTCAATATCAGTTCATGATAACAAACTACGTAGATAAAAACTCGATATTTAATCGATTAGAAATATTCAGTTGGCAGAAATAATCGCATTCGTATAGAGGTACAGACGGACCCATTAATTTCTTCCTCGATCCCTCAAGGGGGGCAAGGAGAAGCTGGAATACGACGTGGCGGTGTCAGGCGGCTAGGACCAAACGGTCCAGATTTATAGACTCTGCGATCATTCCTACTACTTACAAACTGCGCAGAAATGTATAATTATGATTGTTACAGTACACATTGATATATTTAATTGTATTATTCATACATTCGCGCAAATACAACACTGTAGAGCTTAATATAACTTATTGGTAGTCCAAGAAGGTGGGAAAAGAACGAAATACCCTTTAAAATTGGAAAAATGCCCTTGAAAAAGAATCTTTTGCATCGGAATTATTATGTATAATGATTTCGCCTGACACCATCACGATCGTATTCCAGCTTCTCCTTGCTCCCCTTCAGGCGTCAATGAACAAATTAATGGGTCCGTCTGCACAGGGTCGTATACCTATATCTCGATCGAGAAACATTTCAATAATTCGTTTCGGGTGGAATAATGACTGTCGAAGCAAGTAAAGCATGCTCTTATAAAAAAATCGTACATATAAACGAATTTATGCATTTTCATCGAGAAAACATAAGTCCAGATCTTTAATGCCTGTAAAAGAAATGAGGTCTTGGTCTACAGATTTTAAGGTTTCGTTTAACGGTTTCGACTGTTCAAGGCTGACTAATTTTCATTAACAGCTTATTGTGAATAAGGGAACGAAGAATTTCGAAGATGTCGGACATTGTTTCGAGCACGCAGCAAATAAAAGCCACGAAATCAAACAAGCTGCCCAAGTGGAATGTGCCGAATGCTATCATACTATCATTAATAAATTCTTGGGTACTTTTAATGTTTCAGAAAAAGTCCTAAAGGTAAATATGTATCAGCTTTGATATAACATTCGATTTTTGGACATATCTAAAGCTTAACTTATGTAAGAATTTTGCTTAACTTTGTTAATTGTCGTAATGAAAAATTAATTCTCCAATTCATGTGTTTGGTATTAAAATTAAATGAAGAGGCAATCTACATTAGACATTTTCTACTAATCACAAAATATTCAATTCAATGGCGAATATCGTTGCTTTAAATTTTTAACATAAGTGGTAGATATTAAGCTATACAGCATGCGCCTTGGAAAACATAAAATGTCAGCAGAAACGAGAAATCACTTTTTGGAAACGGTCAATTTATGCTTGCAGATAGGAGAAGCGACTCTCTACGATATCGAGAAATACTTCGACACGTGCGCCATTATATTATTTCATAAACATGATTGCATGAATCAAATGAAACAGCGATCCGTAAATCGCGCGAAAGACTTTAATAAAAAATACGAACTGTATGTAAAATACCGTAAACGAATCTCCGAACGGATAACTTCCGAATTCCTATTATGCTTTAAGAGAAAAATTAGGAAGTACAATTTGGCAGTAGAACATTTATATGCTGATGTGGAAAACTGCGTAAAAGGTGCGTACACAAAATTCTAAATGATTTTTTGACGTTACGCTTCTCCTGATTATTCCTTGCACTCTATGATTTTTTTCTTGATCGCGTTTGCCATAACCGCTTTACGTACACTTGTCACATATGCCTGATCTACCCATTCTTCTAAAGGACCTGATACAAAACCAGAATGACTTCATTATTCTACAGCAGCTTAAAAAAGTTGCTTCATGTTTCGCAATCTTGGCAATTGTTGTTTGAACATAAATAAAATCGTAATCCCGATATACCGTACGGTACATAAGAAATAAGTAGTAAATTGTGTCCTTCTCATCAAAATTATGTAATGTACGTATACTTAATCGCGAGGAATTAACTAAAATTTTGCAAAATTTAGCCCAATCTTGTGATCAGATCCCGTTATGTAAAAGATATTGGATAACACGTGTAACAACTCAAGTTTATGTGATTTCTCCTTGAATATGGTGCACACCTTTGCTTATTTTAATGGTGCCGTGATTTTAGATGTTACGCAGGATGAAAAAAAGTAAGTAGCTCGAGAGTCTCGTGAGGCGTAACCAAAGTTTCTGTCGAATATACTTATTCAACATGAGACTATGCAATAGAATCCTTACATACATAATCGATTCTATGATTCAATGGTAGTAAGACGCATCACTAATGGCTACAGACTATAGAAATATGGAAGGTGATCTATCCACGACTGCGTCAAAAATTGCCGATATAATATAATCTATTGCTACGTATTCCTATTCTATTATTTTAATTGTAACTTGTAATATTTTAACTTGTAACTCGAGAGTCGTGATTTCTCTCCGGTCGACTAGTCATAGGAAAACTCCTTGTAACACTGCTTGTTCGAAGAATTTTCATAATTACACTAAACTAATGTAAACTATTGAATAGATTGATTTACTTTCCCTAGATATTCACAATGTGAATAAATGCATTCAGAATAATTGCCCATACCACCTGAGTCTTGACGCAAAGTGTCCGCGGTGCCAGACTGGCCAAGCTTTTCAACAGCTGCTTCCAGTCTGGCCAGTTGTGCGTCATGTCTCTCATTACGAGGGTGGTCCGATAAGTACTTAGCCTACGAAAGAAAAACGAACATTTTGGAAAAGCGGCGATCCACTTCCCAACATAGTCTCCCTTTAGCTCGATACACTCGACCCAGCGATGCTCCAACTTCTTTAACCCGTCTGAAAGAAACGTTTTCCGGAGGTCTCGTTTTCGCGTTGAAACTCGTTGAACCAATTTTTGACGGTCGCCATCGAAGGAGAAGAGTCACCGTAAACGGCATCTGAGCGCTCTTTGATTTCGCCGCGCGATTTCCCTTCCAAAAATAATACTCGAATCACCGAACGATAATCGCTCTTTTTCCATTTTTCTAAAATTCGTGGACACGCCCGCTTTCAAAGCCGGCCAAAGCAAAACTACGAGTCTGATTTGGCTGAAATTTTGACGGTAGCCGTCTACGAGGATATATTACACGATGGTATATTTATCTAACGATAATGGCACCGTCACCCGGTGAGGCTAAGTACTTATCGGACCACCCGCGTACACCAGTGACACCACTGGTGTTTGGCCGCCGCGCAACGCCGTCAAATTAGGTGTTGGTGGTTGGTCCGGGGAGACGCTACCATGTATGTCGGCCCTAAGTTTCCCGTGTCCCCCCAACTGCGCATAGAATGGCCGCCTTTGAAGGTTTCAGCCGGTATAAATTCGATAAAAAAGCCGATTGGTACAGTTTTCCACTCTTATTGTACGAGTAAGTATGTCCACTTCGTACGTGGCTCAGTAATTAAAGAGTTAATGAAATAATAGTAATTGAAAATTGAAACTAGCGTAGAATTGACTCCATAATATAATAGTCTTCCATAAGATAAATGGGCGTTTGCGGGATGATTTGACCGGAGAGCCTTGGGTAGCTTTAATGGTGAGAGCAGTCATGGTACATTGCTTTAGACATAATAAAATCACAGTTGTACGAAGTAACGGATAACATTAACAATTGTCCGAGCTTGATTTAATATTACGTTAAAGTAATATGAGAATGGACGATAATTAATTTGTGATTATTACAAATTCTAAACCGGTTGAGTGACGTGCAGAAGGTTTACATACTCGTATATTTCACGATAAAATTTAATAATGAGCTCAATTAATAAAATCGCATAATGAGGTTCCCTCGTGTACGCGATTTGAATGGCATATAACGAGGATGTACTTATTGCGAGTCCGCAAAAGGGTGAACCAAAGACACAGAGCGATTGTAGCTTTCTTCTTGGTTGTCTTTGCTAGAATGTTTGGGATATCGGATCAATTTCCTTGCTTGCAACGTATCGATTTCTTTGTTCTCCAAGAAGAAGAACGTGTATTCGCATGGGACGCACACGGAGTTGTGAAAAATACCTTTTATCACGATCAATGCGTCGAACTCTTGTTTCGAGCAGTGTGCCTTCCACGCGATTAATTCGATGGAATATAATGGTGTACTCAAACGTCCCAATTATCTCGGAAGGTCGAAAGCTAATTCTCGATAGCTAAGGATACAAATAGTGATAATTAAGATTAAGAGGTGAACGCAAAAGTTCACAGATTGTCATCTATGTATTATAATTTATATAGAAAAGTTTGAAATATTGATTACATATTCTTTATTTAACACCGATATGAATGTTATACATTAGATACCGTACGATATTTAAAGCACTCATCATTGTCTGTATCTGTTTTCTTTGTGCACATACATTTTCCATTTTGCAATTAAATATAATACATTTATTACTACCATAACTCCCAAAATTAATATTTAAAATTCATTAAGATTATATTATAGAATTTGGTTTTAAATCAATCTTTGAATTAAAAGTTCTATTCAGCTAGGTGAAAGTAGGGTCGACATCTTTTTCTATCACAGAGAGTTGTTTGGCACCTAAAATCACATAATCAAAAATTATCACAAAAGTCTGGAAACAGTCGAAATAATTAGTGTGCAGTATTGCACAAATGTTTAGCGTTCGACTGTAATATATCCTATTATCAAATAGATTTTCTTACTATGGCTTATTTTGTCTCTTTTCACGAATATTTACGTATGTCGATTTGTAGTTCTAATGTTAAAAGCTTGTCTTGTTCAAAGTACATTATAGTTAAAAAATAGTATTATAACTGTGTAACACGCGCTATACGCGGTATTGATCGCACACATGGATACATTACAGACAAATAATTTGTATTTTACACAAATTAACCTAAATATATTTTTGCGCAATGGTCGCAGAAAGAAGCTCCCGGTCTAGTTTTTTTACCTCAATGTCCGATTTTTTTCTACACCTATTTTCCTTTGTATGGATGATTCACCGCCTTTATTCCAATCAATTTCTTAATCCTAATTGCCATTTGTAATCATCATTATTTTCATTAGCCCTTCAATTATTCGAGCCACTCAACAAAGTGGACACAATTCATTAGTACAGCGAGTAGTTTTTTTTTATAAATATATCATATCATGTACTCACATATATACGCCAATCTCGGATCAGTATGATTTCTACATCATACAATACTATACAACGCATTTTTTTTTTTTATGTGAAATAAAGAATTATTCGCCTTCTCGTAGATGCGATTTTGGTTTTTCAAGAATATGGTTGCATCGCATACGTGCGACATGTATGGCATAGGTATGTATTTATGTGATAATGCGATAAAGAATCCGATAAAGGATGAGGTCTTTCAGTGCAAGGAATCGAGACAATGGGAGAGAGGCGGAAAGTTAAATGAGAAATTTTTCTACGTACCTCTGAGGCAGAGTTTATTGACGGATTCTATCTCCGCGAGTTTCGCCATGCCATCATCGTTACGTAGTCTCAGGCATTGAAACATATCCGTGATCGTATCATTGATCAGCATCGTACGGTAAGCCGGTTGTAGTTTGTATTCTTTATTAAAAATTGCTACGCGAAACCTATTCTTGTTAATGTGGATGAAGATGCAATTCGTCTGGTTAACTGCTGGCAAAATGGTGCAAATGTCGTAGACATCGTTTATTATGGTAATGATTGCACGACCCTCCTGTAAATAATCGGAAGAAAATATAATTGACTTAGAAACATGTAGAAAGGTCGTTACTTTGAATTCATCATGAGTCTTGATTTCGATTTTACAAGTCACTTCTATATTTTCTTTCTTTTTTTTTTCTTATGGATACATAATTGCCAAATATTCTTTTTTACTAATAGACGAGAGGATATGATCTAAAATCGACGGTTCGTATATTTTCAATGAGATATTTAAATTGATGTGTACTTACGTTAAGGAATGTTTCTGTAGCATTGAGAGAAACCGTAAAATTTTGGATGCAGCTATTCACACAGTCAGCAAATTTCATTTTAGCATCTTTCTGAAGACGTTTGAGTTCGTCTAGTGCCTCATCGTAGCAATATTCGGCCTCGTGGCCCTCATCCCTCATGGAATTTACAGCAATCTTTTAACGAGAACAAATCCAATTTAAATGATCGAAATTATTAAGTGCCTTTTGCCATCGAGATATTTATTTTTTCTACGCATGGTAACACCGCAGGTTTTTAGAAAAAAAAAATAAAGCGTTGGTAAGTATCCCCATTAGGAATAAAGCGTAAATGAACGAACATTTATGTACACAAGTATGTACAGTAAGACAAATGGTATATTCGCGATTTCATTTTTGTCTAATATCACTGATATCACTAATATCATTGATCATTTTCAGAGCTTTGTATCACAAAATGCTTTAATACCTATATTTAATCATATTTATATCATATTTAGCACCGGTGATTAAAATGTCTTTTTTTTTCCTAGTGACAAAAAAATAAATCTAAATAGTACATTTACGTATTCGATTCTTTGCGAATGCGTAAATTGATAATTGCATCTTCTAAATTTTGATTATTCAACAATTTAGTGTCGATCGTGTTAGAGTAAATATCTCTTCTCGTTTTAATTGTAATTCATGTTAAGATGATCGTCTTTGAGATCACACAATATTTACTTACACGTATTTTATGTAATACTTCTGATAAATTCGACTCGAATCCATAGTAGGCAATCTTTTGTTTAGTTGCTAAGAATGCTCGAGTCCAAATCAATGCTTCCACATTATCCGCCATCTGACTCCTTATTTTCTTTTGAAGTTCTACAATCGCATTTTTAATATCCAATTCCTCTAACTTGTCGCTTTCACCATTATATTCCGTATCAGCTATCTGGAAATTAACATCGATTTCATTCCATTCGGCCACTTATCCTATCGGACTTTCGATTCCTCACTTAGAATTCGAAATTGAGTGAGAATCTCGAATATAAACACATTAATGTCATGTAAAGCTGTAGTTAAGCAAAATACCGGGCAAAACAACATATCGGGCAAAACATAGAACTCAATCGAGTGTCTATTTATTAGCCATACAATACGATGTACACACCGAATCATTAATTTGTTCCGTCACCCCTCAAGTGGAGCAAGGAAAAGATGGAATACGACCGTGGCGGTGTCATGCGGCTGTTCAATTTTAAAAGATATTTCGTTCTTTTCCTACCTTCTTAGACTATCAATAAGTTATATTAGGTTCTATAATGTTGTATTTGCACGAATGTATGAATAATACAATTAAATATGTCGCGTGTCGATCACAGAGTCTATAAATCTGGACTGATTGGCCCAAGCCGCCTGACACCGCCACAGTCGTATTCCAGCTTCTCCTTGCCCCACTTGAGGGATCACGGAACCAATTGTTGATTCGGTATGTACCTAATTGTTCTATCCAGCTAAAAGGACCAAAACACAAACTGTTCGATATTGCGATATGGCAGATTGGTGCGACGCCTACTCTATTCGCGATTGGAGTTGTACAGCCGTATAAGAGAATGAGCACACATTGCGCCTAGGCTCTATCGTGAAGGATAATTAAGGTAGAGATATTTCCACCGTATTAGTCTTAAGTGATTCAACACTATTCCTACCAGCCATTTTCCAGGCATATTTAAGCGTACTAAATATATCCTTACGGAAAAAAAGGACGAAGGAAAAATGTCGATGGATTAATTTATCGATCCGTACGCTGCGAGGAAATCATGAAAAATCTCAGAAATGATCGCGCCTCAAAGTTCTACGATTTTTCAAAGAAATCACTGACCGGTCGTTTGACCAGTCTTGGTAAAAATAGTGTTAATGAACAACTGTATGTCAATCAAACAACTGAGTGTCTGTGTCAATCTGCTGAGTGTGTGACTCTGTTGAGTCTTGTGAGTCTACCGTCTGTGTCTATCCGTTGAGTTCTAAATGAGTATTTTTGTCGTATGGACGATTTGTTACGGACGTGAACAGAGATGAAAAATGTCGATTGGACAATTGGTATGGGGGTTAAAATGCTTCACCTTCAGTTTGTTCTCTAGGTACCAAGAATGCGCTTCGGTCTCACCGCGAGATAATTGCTACATAGCGAACCGACCTAAACTAGTCCTAGCCATAAAATGGTTAATGCTATTAGTATCTGTAGGCTCAAGCAACCCAAAATCGGAAAAAGGAGGTCCGCTGCAAAATGAAGCCTCTTTATTTGTTCCTGGACCGTTAGTGGAGGGTTCTGCCAGACCAATATCTGACCTTTGTCAAAGTTGCAAATGTCTATATCAAACCGCTCATAACCGTTCGCGAATGTTGTAAAGACATCCAAAGTCATGTTGGGTGGTCGTGTGTGAATTCGTCTATGATATAGGTATATAATACAAAATGTGGAACACGAGGAAAAATAATTCGCAGATCAGTATAAGAATAGCAAAATTAATTAAACAAGTCATCGAAACGTCTAAAGTAATTGTCGAAAGACGATAAGATCTTCTTAACAAAATTCCAAGTTATTAAAAGTTTCTAATATATTGAATACATGCAATTATAATGCCCATTGGTATCTTGTTCCACCTTATATGCAATTAGAAGTGCTTAGAATGGAAATGTATTATACTTACCGCGAGAAGGACCAAAAAGCATAGGGCAATCGTTGCCTTCATTCTTTATAATTCGAATACGAGATTTCTGGTTGTTTCAAATTAATTTCAGAGAAACTGAAAATCAAATTTGCATTATCTTATTTATATAGAAACTATTTCCATGTACATGTCTCTTGAGTGAAGCAGTGGGTATCGTGAAAAAATACCTCTTACTTCGGCCGATCTTTCGTGGACGTCCACAAAATTTATGCGTATTTTCTTTTGAAACGAAATATCCGGGAAAGACTTATTCTGAATCAGTGTATCGACGTCACGTTAAGACCGATCCTTTTAATCGTTGCCTAACCCCACCTTAATTTCAAATGTCTCTTAACGTTAATTTCAATTTTTAATTTTTATCGTTTTATTAATCCTTTAATTATTTAGCCACGCACCGAGTGGACACATTTATGCGCACAACAAGAGTGAAAAAGTGGAAGAGCGTGAATATGTACTATTGTGAGATATTGCCGCCGAGCAAGGAGAGATTAGGAGTTCGATATTAACATAAAGTTCTATTTATCGAGTTACAAAAACTTTAGTGTAATTCTTACTATCCATAGAATTATAAGATATGGAAGTTTGCGGAAGAAGTAGAAAGTTTTTAAGGTCAGTCCCCAAGGAATTAGAATAAATAAAAATTTCCAGCGGAAACTATAATGCCGTACGCTTTTCTTGGAACATCCATGATATACGGATACAGATAAAAGAAACATGTGTTACCACTTAAAAAAGTACACGTAACATCAATAGCATGTTCGCGCAATCGCTTTTTTGCACATATGTATGCACAATATACTCAAGGAAAGCATACAATAAACTGCGAATATTATTATCATTATAATAAACCTTGATTGTGCGAAGTATACTTGCCTCGATAAAAAGACCTTTAATTTTATCCCTCAATAAATTGATAGCGCACAACCTCGAAGGACAATTCCGGAACTCATACTATCGCAGCCGTAAAAAATTGTATGCACTTGTAGTCGTAAAACAATCCGCTGCGAAAACATCACACTTTGTAGTCAAAAAAAAAAAAAGATACATAACGGTACTCAAAAAATGTATTAGTAGAATAGTGCGTATACTTCGCAAATATTTATACACATTTGGTAGAGTTCGTAGATTTTGTTATCGCTTGAAGTATCTCATGAATAAATATAAATTCACACAAAGGAATTCTTCTCAGATAATGTGGGGCAATGATTAAAACAATCGGTCTTAACATGATATCGGTTAGTCACAAACATTCTAGCGAAGGCAATGAAGGTCTCCACGATAAAAGCTACAGCAGCTCTGTGCCTTTGGTTCGCCCTGTGCGGAATCGCAGCAAGTAAATCCTGGTTTTAAGCAATTCAATTCGCGCACATGAGGAAATTTCATTATGGGCTACCAGTTATAAATGTTTGATTGATTAATAATTATCATTAAATATATATAAACCTTCTGTACGTCACTTAACCGCTTTAGAGTATATAGTAATCACGAATCAATTATCGTTGATTCTTATTACTTTAACATAATATTGAATCAGACTCCAACAATTGTTAATGTTATCTGTAATTTCAAGCATTTGCGATTTCATTATGTCTGAAGTAAGAGTCTCGATATTTACGAATTATCGGGGATACGTTTTCCAATTTCCGGGTTTTTTCTTCAAGTAACAAAATCCTACTGAGATTGGTAGTTAAAAGACAAGAAAGAACGTAAAAATAATGCTAATTTTCAGGTAAACTTGTGAATAATGAAATAGCTGAAAGAAAACAGGCAAAGTTCGATATCCTGACTGGACTTCTGAGAACCACAAAAAAAGTAAAGCGCCTCATGGACGATTTTCAATATATTGTGGATGCTGAGATAATCTTAGAATTTCTACAGCAGTCGGTCCGTGATTCATTTCAACTGCTTCTGACGACCGAACTTAATAAGACTCGTGTAAGTATATGCTGCACGACTCAAATGTTAAATAGGCAGTCAAAAAAATCCATAAAAATGTGATTTAAGTATTGCTATGATTTTGTATCAGTAAAAAAAAAAATAGATAGTAGAGTTCGTAAAATCTGTTGCATATGGACATCAACGTGATACGAAGAAATGGATTTACGTCGTGTTACACGAAAATAGCTTGACTTTGAAATACGACTGGGTAACTTATTTTAACTGCGATAAGTGCTTTAAATAATATCACAGAGCTGCGTTTATCAGGAAAAAAAACTTATATATGATTGCTTAGAAAGAATATTGGAAACATCTCGCGGTTAAAGTAAACACTGTTGGAACAAATAGAATATGTCGTAATATAAAGTCCCTCTTATGATTAACGAAATCGGATGTAGATCAGATGTAAATGAGATCAGAATTAAAATCAGAAGAGTGAATTATCTGCGCATAAACATTGCTCATTTATTGCTTAGAAGTGGATTATATATTAACATTTAATCAATTCTCAATATCAGATTGGTGTGGATGGTAAGAAAGCTGTGGGCGCAGATGCCGAGTACTGCATGCTTGACATAGCAGTGGACCTGGATAAAATCAAACTAGGTGTTCATAACAAATTCA